>OZ012739.1:329018198-329042675 GCA_963859935.3 Lathyrus sativus
CACATGATTCAACTTGAATTATATATAATATCTCAACATACCTTTTATAATCCAAGATGTCGAAACACACTAATCATTGTCGATCTGAACTATTCCTAGTTTCTTTCTCAAAGTTAGGAACCTGTCCGATCTTCAATTCTTTGGTGAAAATATCGACCAATTGTGCTTTACTTGAGCAATGCCTTACTTCAAGTTCACCTCGATTCACCTTCCCCCTTAAGAAGTGAAATCTAGCTTCGATGTACTTACGTCTTCCATGCAAAACTGGATTCTTTGACAGATTTATGGCTGACTTGTTATTGATCTGCAATACAAGGGTTTCGTCACTTCGACTCTATCTTTTCCAGCATAGATCTGATCCAAATTGCTTGACACACAACTATGATCCTGATATATATATATATATATATATATATATATATATATATATATATATTATATATATATATATATATATATATATATATATATATATATATATATATATATATATATATATATATATATATATATATATATATATATATATATATATATATATATATATATATATATATATATATATATATATATATATATATATATATATATATATATATATATATATATATATATATATATATATATATATATATATATATATATATATATATATATATATATATATATATATATATATATATATTCAGTCTCACATGATGACAATGCCACCACATATTGCTTTTTGGAGCACCATGAGATTGATGCACCAAATACTTAAAAGAAATATCCAGTAGTGCTTCTTCGATCTTCCTTATCTCCACACCAATCAACATATGAATAACAAGTAATCATAACTTCCTTGCTTTAAGAGTCTCGTCGAAATAAAATTCCATAGTTTTTTTTTTGTTTTTTTTTAAGTATCTCAAGATTCTTCTTGCAGACTTCATGTGTGACACCCTTAGTTCACTCATATAGCTGCTCACTAATCCAATTGAGAAACATATATCAGGTCGACTGTTGCACACACATCTCAAAGATCCGAAAATTTGTTTGAACAAAGTCGCAATGACTTTGTCTTCCTCTCCATGCTTCTTCAACTTCAAATTTGGTTCGATGGGCGAAATGCAGGAGTCGAATCATCCTTTCTGAATATCTTGAGTATCTCTTTGACATACTTTCTTTGATGTAGCACCATACCTTGCTTCGATATTTGAAATTTCATGCCTAGGAAGTACGACAACTTTCCTAGATCCGACATTTCAAATTCCTTTTCATCAGCTCTTTAAACTTCGACAAATTCTCCAAGCTACTTTCAGTTACTAACAAGTCATCGACATCTAAATAGATGATTATTATATCATGTGCCACAACCTGAACTTAGACCCATACTCAGATTTGCATTTGAAGAATTCCAATTCGACCAAGTATGAGCCGATTTTCTTGTTCCATGCCCTAGGTGCCTGCTTGAGACCATAAAGTGCTTTGTGCAACTTGTATACTTTACTTTCTTCCTATTGAATCACAAACCCATGAGGTTGTATGACATACAGCTATTAATCTAAAGGTCCATTCAAAAATGCAGATTTCACATCTAAGTGAAATGTCGACCAGCCTGATCACAAGTCAAGGCTACCACTAGTCAAACAGTTTCCAATCTTGCAACGTGTGCAAATACTTCAGAGTAGTCGAGTCCTGCTCTCTGAAGAAATCCTCGAGCTACCTATATTTCCTTATGTCTTGCTATCGACCCATCAACATTGTGTTTTAACTTGAACACCCACTTCATTTTGATAGCTTTTGTATGTGCTGGAAATTTGACTAACTCCCATGTGTTATTTCTTTTCGATTGCTTATAACTCTTCAACCATAACAAACTTCCATTGTTTATCTATGAAGGCTTTATTATAGTTGATTGGTTCATCACCTGCAAGTAAAGCAAAATGAACTAGGTCTCCATCTGTTGTAACTTCATCATCACCAACCACTTCATAGTCTTGAAGTCTTATTGGACGAGCTCTAGTTCTTTGAGGTATCTGGCTTGTTCCAGCCACATCCTCTTCGACTTTGACTAGTTCGGGTATGTCAGCAAAACTTTGACTTCAATTGGAATATCGACATATCTTCGACTTCGACAACATTACTTACTTCGTCGAAAATCATGGTTCATCAATGGCTTGTCAATTGCATTACTAAAATTCCAATCCCAAGAATAATTTTCATCAATTACAATATCTTGAACCATACCATACATCATTTTATTGCATATCGAGCATGTGGGTACGGATTGGGTCGATTTGTCATTTTCCATTTCAAATGAGATAACTTGTTTACCTTGGACTACATGGAAGGAAAGGTTCATCATTTAAGGTTTGATCTAAATTGGAAAGTCTATTCTTGTATATTTCTTCAAAGAGAAGTTACTTGACAAAATATTAGGATATTCAAGATATATTCCTAATGACCATGAAATGCAAGGCATAATTCCAGATTGCTTCATCCAATTTTGTTTTAAATTCTTGATCAAGTGGAGTTCAAATTTGCAAAGTATGAGTCAAGATTACAAGTCCATAATTCAAGACTTCATCCATTTCAAGCTTAATGGTTCTAAGGAAATTCATCATGAATTCAAGATTAAAGGCAAGAATATTACAAAGAGAAGTTTTATGACATTACAAGAATGTATTTGTTGCAAGATTTCCAACTCTAAGTAATGTTTAGAAATTAATTTATTTCTAATACTTCATTCAAGTCTCTAGTCAAGTTCATGTTATGGTAATACCACACGAAGTCTACATCATGTTTACAAACATCCAAGAAACATGCAAGGATTAAATCAAGATTGGAATGTTTTAAGACCAAGAATATGCATGTTTAATCATGGCAAAACAGTCCCATGCAAGAGGTGACAAATTTCTTCATGTCACAAGATCACATGTCACAAGACCAAGGGAATAACATGTGACAATGCATCTAAATATCATATTTCAAAATGCTGTCAAGAGGTAGTAGCTTTGACCAAGAGGAGCTGTCCAAACACAAACCAACAAAATGGGTGCAAGGCACAAGGTGCTGCAGAAAAACAGCATAGGCAAAGTGCAACAGCAAAAATGCAGCATAGCTCTTGCATGGAAATGGAAAGAAAGAGAGTGGCATGAGAAAAGGTGGTAAGAGACACCACTCCATGAAAGATTTGATATGTGGGGAGAAGTGAAAACCCTAGAGGAGCTGAGATAAGAGGAGGGGGCTGTAAACAAAAAGGGATCACTCTTCATTCATTCAACATTCATTCTACACACACTTGCAAAACCAGAAAATAGAGAGAGCAAACAATACCCTAAAAACCAGAAAAATAGGAAGCTTTGCAAACCAGAAAAAGAGAGTGATATAGAACCAAGAGGATCATTGAGAAACAAAACCTTCACAACATAGAGTGAAGAGGAGTGAAGTACTTTCAACTAAGACCAAGGAGGACTTGCAAGAAGGATAGAAAGCTCTTGGGTATCCATTTCCTCCAACCTTTCTCCCTTTATTTTTTGCTCTTACATTCATTTTGTTTACTCTTTTATCTATTGTTGTATTGTATGTTTCATGTAAGGTTCCAAAGGGGACCAAGAAACCGTTCTTAAAAAACCACAAAAACGAAAGAAAAACATAGAAAAAGTTAGGTTTTTCACTCTGGTAGCCTGACACGGGCCGTGTCCCACAACACGGCCACTCGTGTCGCCCAACATGGGTCGTGTCACACAACACGGCCACCCGTGTTGCACCTCTGTTTGAGGTTTCCACAACCAAAAACCCCAGGCCTCACAACACGGGCCGTGTCACACAACACGGCCACCCGTGTTGCACCTCTGTTTGCCCTAAAAATCATTTTCACCCAGACTTTACAACACGGGCCGTGTCACGCAACACGGCCACCCGTGTTGCACCTCTGTCATGCCCTAAGAACTCACATTGCAGGTATCCTATGACACGGGCCGTGTCATACAACACGGCCACCCGTGTTACTCCACTGTTTCCACTTATTTTTGTTATTTTTACCTCCAAAAATTTTTTCTCAAGGAGTTCGCCGTGCCGTTTTTATTGCATGTCTCGATTTTTTTTATGCGACTAACCCGATATGTTTGTATGTTTTTCATATGTGAATGTTGTTGTGGTCATTGTTGGCCTTTGATTCCAAAAACCATTTTCAAAAACAAACTCTCGATTTTATCGAGCCATTTTCAACCCTTGTAAGTCGGCCGCCTTGTGCGTCTGCCATCGACCTTGCTCGTATCACCTCAAATACTTTTACAAACAATAAACCTTGATCCAACGTCAAGTGGTTCTCATTTTCTCAATAAAAAATCCAAAACACAATAAATATATGATTAGGACTATACACCATGGACTTTAAAGCAGTGGAAAAGGAATGAGAATGGAGTCCTCCTACACTCATTCCGAATGTTTTGGATACAAGGCGCTCGACTTGGTTATTCGAAACATTCATTTCTATCCAAAGTCTTTTGTGTATAATCCTAATCAAGCACAATTTCTCTTAAGAAACTTAAAAATAACATCAACTCATCAAACTTATTTTCGCCTTAGGCTTCAATCAAAAAACCCTTTTTCAAGGTATAAAATCAACCAGCAAACAACAATTTCACAAGCCTCCGAACTACGAAGCTCTGATTCTTCACTTCTTTTAAGTGAGGATACGTAGGCACAAGGGCCACAATCCTTGGCGAGCATTAAAATAAATAAACCAACCCCTCTTTTCCGTAAGCAAGTAAACTTTTAGAGTAAAACACCCATTCACAGCGAAATAACCTAAGAGGTTCCCATCGAGTACGATGGATGTGAGGGGGTGCTAATACCTTCCCCTCGCATAACCGACTCCCGAACCCTAAGACTTGGTTGCGATGACCACGCTCTTTTTCCCAAAGGTTTTATCGCTATTTCCCTTTCCCTCCGTGGGATAAATAAAATCAGGTGGCGACTCTGTGTCATTTTTCGCGTAGCGACAGGCGAGCTCTAGTTCTTTGAGGTATCTGGCTTGTTCCAGCCATATCCTCTTCGACTTCGACTAGTTCGGGTATGTCAGCAAAAACTTTGACTTCAATTGAATATCGACATATCTTCGACTTCGACAACATTACTTGCTTCGTCAAAATCATGGTTCATCAATGGCTTGTCAATTGCATTACTAAAATTCCAATCCTAAGAATAATTTTCATCAATTACAATATCTTGACTCATCACAATCTTCTAACTAATTAGATTGAACATCCTGTATGCTCCAGTCTCATGATATCCTACCAGAATCATAGGTTCACTCTTGTCATCAAACTTCCTTCTTCTTGCATCAGGAACATGGTTGTAGCAAATAGAGCCAAACACCTTCAGATGAATCACTGATGGCCGTTTTCCACTCCACACTTCTTCAGGAACCTTGTTCTTTAGCTCCATAGTATGGCACTAGTTTAGAGTATAAACAACAGTCAAAACGACTTCACCCCATTGTCACACCCTAACTTTTGACTTAAAGATCTCACCTCTTTGTGCGTTTCTTATATTATTTGACTTTTTACTTTCGTATTCATGTTTATTGCGACTAACAAGCTTTTGCAGGTATGTCAAGTTTAGTGATATTGTTTCTCTCAATTTAAGCATCTCAGGCTATCTCTGAATCATTTTTAGAAGGCGTTTTGCCATTATCAAGATTGGTTCAAGGTCACAAGACACCATTTATAAAAGAGCAGAAATGTTCATGCTTTGAGTTTATGATTTTCCAAGGTGTTGTGGTGATATTTTGGTCATGCTACAATGGGTTAAGCTCTGATTATTTTTTGAGGCTTTGAAACTACCATTTTAAGTCGTTCTAATTCACAAGTCAAGTTCATGGTGGAAATATGGTGCTTTGGGCATGTTTGGTTTGACTTCTCAAGATTTGGCCAGACGGTTTCATTTTGTTAAAATTTCTTAATACATAGAGGATGGACTTTTGTTTGCAAGTGTTTGAGTTCTTTTGGTTCAATTGTGTGCATTTGATATCAAATTTATAATCAAGTTTGAATTACAAGACAAATCTTTATTATATTCAAATTTTGGTTTACATTTTATTTACAAGATACAGTTACAAGAGTTACTATTATTGGATTTTTGGGTTACATCAAAGGAGTCCTAAACTAAATCCTAAAATATCCTAAAGCTCAAGGATCTTCAAGTTTTTCCTCATCTTCATCATCTTCACGAACCTACAAAACAACGGACAAAAATATTAGTAAAGTAATTTCAAAAAGAGAGATGACTTTGTTTTTTTCTTACGACCCTCAGAAAAATATCATCATTGGGCCATAAGAGGGAAGGGAAACACTTAGGATGCCACCAGCTTCCGTGTAAAAGGAATGGACAGAACAACAAAAACAATTTTGAAGCTCGGGTTCAGACTAACGTCGTCATCATCACCACTTTTCTTCCAACAACATCAATCAAAAGAACCAAGGCAATATTTTTCCATCAAGAGAAAATCGAAGAGATAAAAAATGGATTTTCAGCCGTTTTTTTCTAGCAGCAAGTCCCAGAAACACGGTCCATTATTTCCAAAACACAGCCATTAGACAAATCAAAACAAAAATGGAAAATCCAAAACCGTAAAAGGAAATAAAACAGCATCAACATTTCTGAAGATGGAAACAAATATCACCATCAGGGAATCACATCACCATCATCATGACCAAAATCAAAAATGGATCTATTTCCCAAAGGGCAAATCCGAAAATGGATATCACCATCAACAGCAAGATCCAAAAATGGAAACATTCAAAAACGAGCCTAGATCTGAAACAGCAAGCAATATCAATATCTTAAACAAATTGAAATATCGCCATCAATGTCGTATCCGAAAGAGGAATATCTCAAAAGCCAACAAATCTAAAATATTTCCAAAACCGTCATCAGCATCAAAAGAAAACGAATCAAAAAGTTTAAGATTTACAAAACTTTCAAATCATTTTCAAACAAGATCAACCCGAAAAGGGAAGATCTTTTAAGGTTTATTTTAAACCATTTCAAATCCGGCTATATAAGAAGAAGAAAGAAAAGCCAAAAGGCTCAGAGCATAAAAACTCATCATCTCCAAATCAAAAACCACAGCGAAATCAAAACCCGCAAACCGTTCACAAAACCAGTCCACAAACCCAGAAACCTCAACATCAAATCGCCAAAAAACACAACCCAAAAATCAGATCGTCAAACCCGCAGACTCAGAAGCGAGGGGGAGTCCTCGAGATCATCATTGTCTCCATTTAAATCACTACCGTAAGCCACCTTTTTTAACATCGTTTTTTTTGGTTTAGTTTGTTTTCAGTGAAGAAGAAGAGATAAGAGACCGTCGCGTAAACATCAGCAAGAGGAAGATGAAGATCGCGACATGAAAGAGAAGAGAGAAGAGATGAAATAGAATAGCAAGTAGAGAGAAGAGAGCCGGAGAAGAAAAGAGAGAAAAAATCAGAGTGGAGAAAGGAGAGCAGCGGCGCCGTTGAGAGAGGGAGAGAAAGTGTATATTTTTTTTAGGGTTTTCTTTCCAACTTCTGTTTTTATATGTTGTAATCATGTACACACATACCCACGTCCATATGGTGCACCTCACGAATCACCACCGCACATCCATCACACGATCACATCACGCGTGTCCCTCAGCCTGCCCCTCACAGTGGACCATCGCTGCCTCACCACACCGGATCCGTTCCGCCCCCTTTAACTTTCCATTACCCCATTAACCATAATTAATCACTCACTTTTAATTTAATTAATTAATTAACCATAATTAACCTTTATTATAAACCCATTAATCTTCCTTTTAACTTAATATAATAATTAACCTTTTTTTAAAACTAATTAATCTAATCTTTTATAATTAAACTCTTTTAATAAAAACAACTTATACATATTTTTCTAATTTAACTCTTTTTGAAAAATAACCCATTTATTTAATTATCGTTTTATTTTGTTTTAATTAATCAACTCTTAATTTATCTAATTAATCTAGTTTATTCTATTTTATTTACTTATTTATTTTATCACTTAATACCTTTATTTAATAATAATTTAATTATTCACCAAAAAACTTTTTTTATAACTTGCATTTTATTTGTTAGTAACTAAAAACTATTTTATATAATGTAAACCTTTTTTTTTAAACTTTTTTTTATTTAAAAAGAACCTTTTCATATTTAAATTAACTTTTATTTAATAAGATAAATATAAAAACCTCTTATTTAAGAAATCTTTTTATTTAAAATCACTCATTAGAAATTTAATTAATTTATAACCTAAAACCTTTTAACCAATAAGACTAATACAACTTTTTTCTTAAAAATCAATCTCGTATAAAACTTAATCAACGCGACATTCTCTTTCTATCTCTCAGCACCGATTTATTTTGAGTAGTCACGACCCCGCACTTGTCTTATCTTTACATGCTTAGATCTGCTGTCTGAATTTATTTTATCATTTATCTTTCTCTTTCTCATTTTTATCGCATTGCATGTCCAAAGGAAGAACCTACGGATGACTCCATAAGTCGTGCGTACTGCACTTCATATGCATCATTTTTCCTCGCTCGATCCTTAATTCTTTTCAAGTCGATCAGCTTAGGCTTTAGATCCTACCCCTAAGGAGGACCTTTTCTTTTATCTTTTACAACATAGATAAACCATTCAATTCAATTCAATCAACTATTCTCCCTACAAGAGAATTAGACGCGAGTCATCTTGACCGTCGAGATATAATTCTCCTGCCCCATAACGCAATCGTGAGATATAAGATCTTTTCTGCTTGAGAGAGATAGTGGCATACTCGTCGATAAATCCGAGTGTTTGAGCCCTTCTATCAAGACAACGCAAAGAACATCTCCTACAAGTTGTGGTGGTTAAGTCGAGTGTTCTCCCTTAAGATGACGACTCGTCTTTTCTCCTAGAATCAATCAACAAACCTTATCCCTTTGGAACTTTGACCAATAGTCAATGGTTCCTCAAACCCTTTTAGGGGAACTACAAATACTCTGATTCCATTCCCGTCAGGATATGTAGGCACAAGATGCGACGTCTTGGCGAGTATACTTTGAAATAAACCACTAGGTCTTTTACCCTTAAGCAGATGACCCTTAGTAATAAACACATAAAACAAGAGGTTCCTGTAGAGTACTACAGAAACTTAGGATGCTAGTACCTTCCCTAAGTTTAACCAACCCCGGAACCTAAAATCTCTAGCTTTGCATTTGCATTGCATCTTGTGGGTAATTCGATCTTTTTCCCTTCCTTTGGACAAATTAAAGACCGATGGTGAACCATGAATTAAGATTCAAATTAATTAATAATTTGGCATCCGATTCTCACCACGACAGAAATGGCGACTTCACTGGGGAATGTAAACATAACTTTTTATTATTATTGTGGGTTTCCCTAACTTGTTTTATTGTACTTGTTTGTTGTTATATATTTGCCTATCTGCTTATATTTGTTTTTATTTATGCTTTTGGGTTGGTACCTTTGTGTGGTGAGATAAGTCCTACACCCGGACTTGAGTGAACTTATTATAGGAAGGTGATATATTTGATGAGGCTTATAGAAAGTGAATCCCGACCAAACTGACTTGAGAATTGTCGCTCAGTTGAGGCCCTCTTAAAAACAGTATTGTTGAACGAGTAGTCGTGAAAACATTCACTATTTTTGACCTTGAAGCTTGTGATACTGGGGGACCGTAGTTACCTTTAACCCCACTTGGCCTTTATTAGGACGTAGTGCAATGACTATGAGGGAGTAGTCCCAAAGTAGTTGATACGCGATGCTACACTCAAAAGAGGTTCTCTTAAGAATATTATTAACCGCTGAGTAGTTGGGAAATTGATAATATCCGAAAGATGGACTAATAATTTTGGGAACCTTTTTATAACCTTGTTCTACAAGTACAATCAACTCTTATTCCACACCTTTGGGGATGGGTATACCCTTTTCTCCATGCTTGTTGCAAACCTAAGTTTCTTGTTTGTTTATCTTTGTGTATCTGTGTGCTTGCATGTGTTTGTGCACTTATAAAGCATCATAATGCATTGGGCTTCATGGAATTCAACTTTACTTATGAGCATTGTAGGACACTATGGATTACAACAGGAAAAATACTTTGAAATATTCTTTTAAGAGTCTTAAGTTGGATGACCTAAGGAAGTTATGAGCCTTGTGTAATACCCCAAATTTTACCCTTACATTTAGTCAGTCATTTCGCATAGCATCTCATTTTTGCATCCGTTAATCACTAACAAGTCATGAAGTGAGTTTGCTTTTCAGGAATCATTCCAAGGGCGTTTTGGTCATTTTACGTTGGTTCTGATGGATTCTGAAAAAAAGTGGTCTTTAGTTCTTGAGGCATTCAAATCACCATACCCGGGACAGTTTTTATCATATGGTTTGATTATCATCAAAGGCGTCGACCCGGTTTGAATATTGTTGGAAAAGTTGTCAGAAGCGTATTTGAATTTGGGTCGTTCGTTGCTTATGGTTTGTTTTAAGATATTTGAGCCGTTTTCCGTTCGTTGATAAAGTGCAGTTTTGAATATACAACAAGTGGGGTTTAGGTTGAGTTTATTCGGATATTAATCAGGCTGCGGTAAAGGAGCAAATGGTGCCAAGATGGTGGATCTCATTCATAATATTGTCTGGTATAAAAAGGGAAGTGAATTTAAGTATTTGTGAATATCATTCGTGAATATTTATAATTTACAACTAAGAGGTGAGTTTTAAATATTTTTGAATTCTTGTTCATAAGTATTTATAATTTACAACTAAGGGGTGAATTTAAATAATTTTTGAATTGTTATTCATGGGTATTTAAAATTTACAAATGAGAAGTGAATTTGAACATTTTTGAATTTTTATTCATAGATGATGATAATTTACAAATACGAAATGAATCTGAATATTGTGAATTCTTATTCATGATTTACAAAAGGGAAATAAAATACATTCTATCCTAATGGTTCTAGAGTCCTAAAGATCCTATTGTGTCTTCATGATGTTCATCCACTGGATTGCTTCACGACTCTCCGATTAACCTGCACAGTCAAAGAGAAACAAACAGAATAGAAAATATTAGAATTTATGTTCGACACTCTCAGAACATCATCATCATTGAATGCCGGGAGTGGCACGACCGAGGCCGCATCCTACCCCCGTTACCGATCTGTGCCATTGGCGTCAGATCAGGTGGTTATCGTTCTTATCATACGGGACAACCGAGAAAGATGAAGAGGTAAAAGAAGTTCGGACCGATAAATGATTAACTGAAAAGGGTCTCTATCTCAAAGCCAAAACAAAATGCCATTGTGGTAGCAACTATCAAGTAAAGCTGTAAGGCCAATTGGAGGCTGGAAGTGTACGAAGTTAGCAAGAAAGATATCCAACACAGAGGCTCAGTTGAGGACAACATCATAGCCTCTTATCGCACAACAAACATCACAAGTAATCCAACCCTGAAATACAAGAGTCAGACAACATCAGCATTCCCCAAAGTTCGTAACAGAACTCAAAGCCAAAAACGAGTCACAAGCTGCATAAATTTGAGCAGACAATTTAATTCATAAATGTTAAAACCAGCCCATATTCATAAGGACCAAGTCCAATCATTCATAAACTACTGAACCAGAACAGCAAGGGCAAGAAAATCAAGTTCAAGTCAATCAAAAATAGGAGACTAAGTGTGATTCAACAAACAATCAGGATCGAGCCAGTTCGAAAACAAATCAAAGCTCAGTTCATATCAGTAAGATCCCACGACCAAACTACCTCACACTGCTAGGGGCATCGTGGAACAAGGCACCAAATGCAGAGGCTCAGCTATGCATCACAGCCCAATCAGAGAGACCAAAAGGAACCAGTTCATACCCGAAGGTCGTTACCACTAAGGCATCAAAACCAATTGGCTCAGACCCTAAGGTCGTCATCGCCAATAACCTTCACTTGGCCACCTTGACTCAATCGAAGCATCAGCATCAGCTCACTGGAAAAAAGAAGAGGAAAAGTTAATTCGAAGTGGAAAATCCAAAAGCCGTGAAGACTAAAACTGGGCATCAAAGAATAAATCAATAAATAGCTAATTTGCATCGGTTCACTTCGGTTCTACAACCAAACAACAGTTGGAGATTCATAAATTGATCAGATTATGGATATCAACATGAATCGCACCACAAAATATCAGTTCATCATAAGCAATTCAAACTGAAGCAAACAGATATCCCGTTAATCACAGTGAAATAGACATCACAGTTGCAAGCATTGGGCTCAGTTCAACATCATTGCCCTGGGTAATTAGGAGTATCAGCAAAAAGCAGGAAAAGTCAGGTTATGTCATCAATATAAACTCATCAGAAAAACAAGAGAGTGACTCGAAAGAACCAATTTCATCAGAAAAAGCAGATATCTGTTCTAAAAGGGATCCAAAACTATATCAGCATCTGATAACATAGTTGTATCAGCCAATATCAGAGTCAAAACTAAATGGCAATAGCATCCCTCAAAGGTTCAGACCAATGGTCATCATCACCATATGACCATCCTCGGCGACGTTTGATTCGACCAAAGCGTTAGCACCAGTTCTGAAAGAAGAAAAAGGAAGTTAATAAAGTTCATCGCAGAAAAATCAAACATGAAGAGTAACTGAACAACTCAGTTCTGTATATCATGTTAACATCAGCAAATCCGTATCCGGAAATAGGGTCAAATAACATCCAAATCAGGGAGTTCTGAAAAAGGAAAGGAAATCCAATCGAATCTGCGGCATATCAGAAAAGCAAATCATATCTCAGAATCATATCTCAGTAAAATAACGTAAAAAATCCAAAACCAACAAAGGCCCAAAAAGAGGAATCGAAAAAGATATATAGAGGAGTGATACAACCTTTTGAGAACCCTAAGCGCCGTCATCAAACAACAAAGCTGTAACACGCAAAACCCCAACGACGATCGAAGACGACCGCGAAAGCATCGGACAAATCATCATCATCGTTGCGAAAAATATCATTCGGAACAAACACAACCGAAGCGGCGGCCATAAAACCATCAAACAAGCTACTACCGTCGGCGTTCGATCGAAGGCTCAGAAGGAAGAGTTTCCTCCACCATCATCATCGCCTCGTTATTTCTACAAACACCGAAAGCAACTCACGAGATAAAACGTAAGCAAAAGTCACATTATATCATCGTTGTTTAATGGATTTCGTGTGATTTCAGGTTAATTCGTAAAGGAGGAAACATCGAGGGAGAAACAAGGAATGACATAACAAAGTGGGAAGAAGCCGCGCCGTTCGAAAGGAGATTGGGGTCTCAAACCCTAAATCTCCATACTTCTGATTGCAACGAGTGGGGTTGGGTCTGGGTTGATCACCGACCCAATTCCTTTTTTATTTATTTGTTTTTATTTTATAATTTTTCTTGTTATGTTTTAATTTTATTATCTTATTAGGGTTTTTATTTAAAAAGTAAAATAAAGCTTTTAATTAAATTAAATTTTTCTTTTCTTTTTTTTTGATAATTAAATAAAACCATTTTTTACTAAATAAATTAAAACTTTTTTATTAAAACCATTTTTTTTTTACAAAATTTAACTCAGTTTCTTTTTCAAAATTTCTATTAGGAGTTTGTATATAAATATCACAAAAAATAATAAAAGTCTCAAAAAAAAAATCTCGCAACCTCTCTGACTGCTGTCTTGTTTCGGCTTACTAACCACGTCATTTGTTTTGCAGCTTAGTCATGTTATCGTCAATTTATATTTTACTCAAATTTTCATTATAACTGCTTCTCATCTGTAACCTCGCGAATCCTAACAATCGCGCTTTAATTTCTGTCTTTAAGTTTCTGCTTGTATGGCTTACTGTCTGCATTTTATTTCTGTTTGCATGATTCAATTATCTCACGCCTTTACCGTTATTCTGTCACACTACACACATCCGAAGGTTAGGTCTAACCGTTTGGCCGCCACGCCAATAGTCTTCAACTTCAAACCCTTACAACTCTTACAAACCCTAATTTTCACAAATGCCTCGCCGCAGGCAAGATTACAATTTTACCCCTAGCATTAGGTCAAAGAGCCGCCGCGCTCATTTTAGGGTTTCCAGCCGTGGAATCCCTAATTTAACCCTAATTACAACTTAACAATTCAACGTAGAAATCGGAGTTTAAGACTCCAAGTAAGCGTGTCCTTAAGACATGTTTATTCCCCTTGAGACCTTGACCACAGTCAAGAAGTCTCTAACCTCCCTTTTGAGGGGAACTACGATTACTCTGATTCCACTCCCGTAAGGATACGTAGGCACAAGATGCGATGTCTTGCCGAGTAAACTTAGAATTAACCCCTTAGGTTTATTTTCTCACTTTTAATCCCTTTATACGTACACCTTAAGCAAATAAATAAAGCAAATAGTAAACATTTGAACAAAAGGTTCCCGTAGAGTACTACGGAAGTTTAGGGTGCTAATACCTTCCCTAAATTTAACCAACCCCCTAACCCTAGATCTTTCCCCGCATTGTGTTCACGATGCAAAATAGGTTTTCCCTCTTTTGACCTTTTCCTTCGGATAAATCAAAGAGCGGTTGTGAATTGAATTGCGATTCAAATTAATTAATAATTTGATATCCTATTTCCACCGCAACAGAAAATGGCGACTTCACTGGGGACTCTAAAAGTTTTGAGGGTTACCCCTAATTTGTTCATCTTTATTACTATTTGTTTTACTATTCATTTGCATGTATATATTATACTCTGATTTGGGACTGTTCCTTGTGCTGTGAGATAAGTCCTACGCCCGGACTAATGACATTATTATAGGATGGGGATATATTCGATGAGGCTTATAGGGAGTGAGTCCCGACCAAGATGATTCGAAAATCACCGCTCAGTTGAGACCCTTTCGAAAATGGTTCAGTTGATCGAGTATAGTCATGAAAACTTTTACCTTTATCGATTGGAGTCTGTGATATTGGGAACCGTAGTACCTTAACACCACCTTGGCCTTATTTAGGACGTAGTGCGGGAACTATGTAGGAGTAGTCCTACAATGGTTGCTACGCGATACTACACTCAAAAGAGGTTCTCTTGAGAATATTATTAACCCCCGAGTCAGTCGGAAAGTTGATAATATCCGAAAGATGGGCTGATGACTTTGGGCACCTTTTAGAACCTTGTTCTGCAGGTACGACTAACCTATAGTACACTCCTTTTTGGGATGGGTAGATCTTAACTCCGCTCACGTACCTTTAACCTAGGACTTTATGTGTTTTCATGCATTGCATCCATAAAACATCATATCGCATTAAGATTTCATGGAATTCAAACTCTATTTATGAACATTGCAGGATACCATGGATCACCATAGAAGGCATACTTTGAAATTTACTTTTAAGGGTTTTAATTTGGAAGTCCTAGAGAAGCTAAGAGATTTGGTTCAAGATCAAGAAAAGTTCCAAAACAGATATGGAAGGCTATTGTCTTTGTTGAAGGTTCAAGTAAACGAAGGACTTTTTGCGACTTTGCTACAGTTTTATGATCCAGATTATCACTGCTTCACCTTTCCAGATTATCAGCTTTTACCTACCTTAGAAGAGTACTCTCAGTTGGTGGGATTGCCTATCTTGGATAAGTCTCCATTCCCTTTCTTGGAGGAAGACCCTAAAGAACGAGATATTGCTAAAGCCATTTGTCTAAGGATATCTGATGTCAAAAACAATATGATCACTAAAGGGGGGATCTCCGTTTTCCCAGGGACTTCCTAATTAAGAAAGCCCAATTTTATGCCGATCATAAAGACATGTTTGCCTTCGAGACAATATTTGCTTTGCTCATTTATGGGTTGCTGCTTTTTCCTAGTTTTGAGGGGTTTGTGGACCTTAATGCAATCAAGACCTTCATGAGGAGAAATCCAGTTCCAACGCTATTGGGTAATACTTATCATTCAGTACATCTCCGAAACTTTCATGGTGGAGGAATGATTACATGTTGTGTACCATTACTATACAAGTGGTTTATTTCTCACTTACCCAAGTCCGGTCCGTTCTGGAGACCTAATCAAGAACGTTGGTCGCAAAAAGTTATGGCTTTAACTCACTCTGATATTGATTGGTATAATCGCATGTACGATGGGATATCGATCATTGATAGTTGTGGAAACTTCAACAATGTGCCTTTGCTCAGTTTCAATGGAGGAATTAGATACAATCCAGTTTTAGCTCGCCGACAGTTGGGATACCCCTTGAAGGAACCGCCTAAAGGTATTCATGTGGAGAAAATCTTTTTCAAAGACGACAAAAAGCTTCAAGATCAAATTCTATCTTCTTGGAATCATCTGCATAGGAAAGGCAAAGAAAGTTTGGGAAGACCTAATTGTATGTCCATGGAACCATACCTTCAATGGGTCCGAGGAAGAGCTATTGAGTTGAAGATGCCCTACTCTCGCCAAGATCCTTTACCTCAAAGGGAATAACCTGTCCAGTATTTCATGACTGAAGTTGAGACTTTGAAGATCGCTTTGAAGAGATCACAACTCGAAACAGAATCCTGGAAGAACAAATACCATGTGATGGCCAGCGAGTACGAAGAACTTCAAAAGCAGATTCAGTCGAAGAATGATGAGATACAATCCTACAAGAAGAGAAGGCTCTACGAATATTTATTTTCCTCCGGATCTCCGTCTGCTCACTAAAGTTGTGGAAGATGCTTCTCTAGGACTTTCTAGGCTTTTATTTAGCTATTTTGGTTACAAGAATATTACTTGTAATCCTTTCTTCAATAAATTAATAAAAGTTTCCTTGGTATTCCGCAATATTCGTAAATATTTGAATTCCATGAAATCTTCATTTGCATTCACATTTTAGCATCATACTTTTGCATTGCATGTGTCTCCTGATTTCTCATACTCGGTTCTCTCACCTTCCAGTTTTGTCACCCTAAGTTCTCTGCATCAATACGACCCTTCAAAAGGATGGAAGATCAAAACCAAGAGATCAACCGTGTCAGCCATGAACTCGAAGATCTTCGAGGAAGTGTAGGGCAGATTTTGAGATGCTACGAGCTCTTAGTGTGAAGGTGGATGCTCAGTCTACTGTTGCTTCTGAGACTACTAATACCGTTATGGAATCTCAACCAGCTGTTACTGTCGAGAATGTACCTCCTCACGGTCTTCAATCCGGTTTGGTGCCTCCTAGTGCTCAACCAGTTCGACGAGCTACCTCTCCAAAGTGCAAAACTCCTAACCCCGACCATGGTAAAGGACCTGCACGTTCGAGGAACCGCAAAATGGCTACTCCTCAACCTTGGCAACATCAGCAGAATTATGTTCAAGGTTATCCGTTTCCATATGTCCAACAACCCTATGTAGCTACTGTTGCACCTCCTTTCGATCAGCAGTTTCCTACATACCAGCCTGTGCAGTCAGCTCCGGTATATCAAGCACCGGTTTATCAACAACCTTCCGGTTATCCGCCCATGCAAGTTCCTGTCAACAGTCAACGAGTGCCAATGCTCCTGTTCAACAATCACAGGATCAGTTTCCTTATTCCCGTAAGAGGCAGTATAAGCCTTGTCCTCCAATTCCGATGACTTTCACTGAGTTATACCCCCATTTGGTACAACAAGGTCTGATTACCACCCGTGCTTTGGGTCCTCTGCCTAATCCGTTACCTGCAGGTTACAACGCTGCCGCTCATTGTTTATTTCATGAGGGTGCGCCCGGCCATGATCTAGAGAATTGCTACGCTCTTAAGAACTTTGTCAGAAATTTGCTAGAAACGAAGAAGTTGTCTTTAGCGATGCTCAGCCGAAGATCGAGACTCCTCTCGGGGTTCCCTGCTTGTCGAGCTTAAATTCTGCAAAGTATGCTGTCTCCTCAGCAAATCAGTCGAATCCAGTAATTATTCAAAGGGCTAGCTCGCTTCATTTCAGTAACCCCCAAGATGATATGACCGGGATCAACAAAGAATCTGGGAAAGTTATTTCGAGGCAACGACTGAAAACTGTTGAAGATGTGACCAGCATAACTGGGGCAAGCCATGACGACTCACAGTGATCGTAAACCAGGCGTCCTTTCCATTGAGGCTCCGCCAAAGGAAACTGTTACTCTTGAATGCAAGATTTCATAAACAATTAGAAGGATTTTTTCCGACAGTTCATTTGTTTATTTATATGTATTTCTCTTTGATTAAGCGTATTAGCATGCACGAACTTGTTTATCTTTGATTAATGCAACGCATATGTTTGTCTTGAATAAATCCATTCGTTTCACTCATTCGAAAAAACGTTTTCATAAATCATAATGCCAACTTTACCCGATCTCTTGTTCTGATGGAGAATTGGGGGGAGGATGACGAACCTAAAATGTCAGATTTCTTGTCGTATGCTTTCAATTAAGACCTGCTGATGATGTAAGGCATTATTTCAAATCCCAAACACTGGAGATATAAGGATGTTAATCCTAGTCAACCCTTTGAGCCTTGAAGTAGGGATTTTCTTTCTTTTAAGAACCTTCATCCTAACCTGGGGCAGGGTAGGTTTCAGTTAAACCGATCGAGCACTTAGACTCTAAAAAAGGAGGAGTGAAACTTCGAGAATTCATCCTTAGCATCTTAAGAAGTCCAATACAATGACTATCCCTCGGTTACCTAAGGAGTGGGGCAGTCACGAGCCTTTCAAAAGATTTACACGACCTGTGCATAAAAGAATATTCAAAAAAATAAGAGCCCGCTAAGTCAAAACCTATGAAGGAGACTTAGGCAAAACTGAGGCATCCCGCTGGACTCCAAAGTCAGATCAAAAGATGTTGTCCAGGCAAAAGTTAGGGAATAAGAACAACAAACCAATAGTTTTTTTAGAATCCCTATAAAGAACAAAGTCGTGTGACCAATTACCATTAGAAATAGGTGAGTGACTGCCATGTCCAAAGCCTTGATAAGTTCTCGACCATAGCAAATCCGCTTGGGATATGAGCGCTCGCATCCGATTAACTGAATTAGGATTGGAGAACATCACGAAGAATGGGAGGGTACAAATATAACTTTGAGCCTATATCCTTTGTTTCTTAATTTTTTCTTTTATATTATCTTTGAACCGAGCCACGATACAACCTTTAAAAGACCTAATTGAAGTAGGACTTCGGTTGAAAGCATACTCGACAAGATCACGTTTCCTGACTCCTACGAGCTATGCTCAGAAAAAAATTCATGTTGGCATTATAATTAAAACTTATATCCTGACTAGTGATTTCGGTCACAAGTTATAGCGATATCTTTTTTCAAAACAAAATTCAAGACAAATATATGTGTACATTGACAAGCTCAGGATAGGCATTTCAGGCATGACGACTTTGCTTGATATCTTAGAGATTTATATATGGACATAACCCGTGGAACTTGAAGATCTTGCTAAACAGGGGCAGGCAGTTTCCCAGTACGCTTACCAACGCGAGGCTGACGTTCTTAAGAGCTATTTCTCAAAGATTTCATCGTGACACGATTAAGTTGTTCCAGTTATGTCGAGACCTGATGAATCCCAAAGAGTTTGAAAACAGTGGGGCAGCCAGACTCCGTGTTCTCTATAAAATCCTCTTGAGATGACCGTACCTCACAACACAAGTATCCTGGGGCACCGTGGTTTTTTTTAAAAGAAACAAATGGCGACTACTGTAAGGTCCTTCAAGATCAAAACCATGTGGTTTCACAACTTTTCTTCATGCACCCAATGGATTTTACTCACGGCGGCCTTCGTTCCCCAGTAATCTCAGTGTTGCAACAGGCTCCTAAACTATTGCCTCATCACAGTCCCCAGAGAGACTATAAGCTGACAACTTTTTCTTGGGTAACTCGAAAGTGTCCCTCAGGTTTTCTTCTCCCCATGTGAAGACGTGATACTGTACACCCAAGCAGATTACCTTCTCCCCAGAGAATTCAGAACTTTAAAACCAGATTTGGTTCTACCATTGATCGTTCTTACCCATGATTGACGCATTGGTTGCAGAGAACGCAGGGTACCTCCGTTGAGATGTTTATTTCATCTCTCGTCCCGTCTATGGTCAGTTTCGTCAGCATACGCAGGGGCATAAGCATCACATGCCTATTTCATATATTCATTTCACATACTCATTACATACTCATTACATACTCATTCCATTACATCCTGCATATTTAACTACATAGACATTGACATACATTCACATTAGCATACACAGTAACATACGCGTTAGCATTCACAGGTTCATTGTGTTTCACCATCATTGGTTGTTACCGCCGAGTAACTGGGTTCGTCCATTCTCTCCAAATAGATTGTCAGCCCTAAGCATAAAATACATATGTGTTTCCAGTTTCCCCACAGAGCTCGATCCTCGTGGATGACGGTTACTTCAGCTATCTTTCCTCGCCAGGATAAGATATTTACCCTTCGAGTTCATTCCCTCGATGGAGTCTTGATTGCCATTTTTTCTTTCTAGCTCGACCCTAGATTGAATCTCAGTCTTGTCGGTCGTCGAGCCCAACCGGACGTGCATTTATTTTGCACCGTTTAAAATTTTTCACCATACCTTGGCAGATATGCGACTGTTCTCGCCCGAGAAGATTATCACTGTACCCGGATGTGCATTTATTTTGCACTATCTTTCGAGAAAAACAATCACAATCTTTTACAGATATACGCCAGTTCACGCCTGGAAAATCTACCAGTACATCCTAACTGTTCTCGCCTGAGAAGCCTATCGATATAACAATCCTACATCTTACAGCATCGGTATGCGACAGTTCTCACCTGAGAAGCCTATCATCGATCAGCAACAGTTCTCGCCAAGAGAATCTTATCACAACACTTTATCATCGATCAACAACAGTTCTCACAAAAGAAGCTTATCACAATCGATCAGCAACAGTTCTCACAAGAGAAGCTTATCACAACAGGATACGCAACAGTTCTTGCCAAGAGAAGCTTATCACAACATTTTACGATCGATACGCAACAGTTCTCGGTTAAGAAGCTTATCGTAACGTTCTTCAGCAACGGTATGCAACAGTTCTCCACCGAGAAGCTTATCATCATCTGTTATCACCTCTACAAGCAGTTCTTACATGAGAAGCTTATTACGGCCACTCTTGCAAATAAGCGACATTTCTCGCCTGAGAAACTGATCCTATCTTCGTTATGACTCGCAGCAAATGGCCATCTCCATCGAGCAGTTGGGCTTCCATTTTCCTTGTCGTCTTGAAGTATGGGGAGGTTTGAACCGAATCATATTCAGGAGAGCACAGATCTTGAAGTATGAAGAAGTTCATTTACCCTTTAGCAAAAGAAGAAGCGGAATCATACCCGACGCGCTGTCCTCGGAAGTATGAAGAAGTTTATTAAAAGAAGAATCTGAAACATATTCCAGGCACCGACCTTAAATATGAGAAGATTTATATATCAGATAAGCAGCAGCCTCTTTATTTGAGTGCTTATCCGTTTTGGCATATAAGTCCCTTCCAACGATAAGTGACAGTTCTCCCTCGAGAAGCTTATCAGGGCATTTCCCATCAAAGCCCATTTATTTTGGCATACAGCCGGTTTTTACCTTGTATATCTGATATGGATTTCTGAAAAGTCCATTCGATCCCATCACGAAGGATAGTTTATAGAAGCTTGGATGTTATTCTTTGCTCAATGCTCCAACATTCTGTAATCGATCTTGCAGTCGTGTAGATCCAGTTTTATTGTTAGATATTCCCCAAGTGGAGGCCGTCTCATAGGTGCCATCTCCCTTTAGGATCCTGTTCTAACCACTTTAAGTCCATTTATTTTGGCATACAACCGGTTTTTTTACCCTGTATATTTGCTACGGAGTTCCGAAAGGCCCGTTTGATCCTGTCACGAGAGATTAGTTTACAGAAGCTTGGATGTTATTCTTTGCTCAATGCTCCAGCTTTCTGTGATCGATCTTGCAGTCGTACATAATCCAGTTTTACTCTTAGATTCCCCAGTGGAGGTCGTCTCATAGGTACCATCTCCATTTGAGAATCTCGTTCCTTTTCTAAAAAGACAATTGGTCGTGTTCGCACCAGTTGACCATCATTTTAGAATTCCCCAGTGTTGTACTGTGTCCCAGCGTGTCGTTTTCCCCAGTGTGTTCTTCTCGTAGCGTCTGTCCCTGTGTCGTCGTATTCGTCAGCATTTTCGCACTCGTCATTCCAGCATACGCATCATATCATATTCATGGCATCGTCTGCATTAGTCTGTTCTCGTTTTGTCTATAGCATTGCATATCGCCACATATAAGGGCAAAATTTTCGGTTATCTATATTTAAATCTCTCCACCATGATTCCTCGAGTCTCCGCCACTCAAATCATCTGGTGTAGTTATTTAAATAGGGGCAACTGTAATACCCCAAATTTTACCCTTACATTTAGTCAGTCATTTCGCATAGCATCTCATTTTTGCATCCGTTAATCACTAACAAGTCATGAAGTGAGTTTGCTTTTCAGGAATCATTCCAAGGGCGTTTTGGTCATTTTACGTTGGTTCTGATGGATTCTGAAAAAAAGTGGTCTTTAGTTCTTGAGGCATTCAAATCACCATACCCGAGACAGTTTTTATCATATGGTTTGATTATCATCAAAGGCGTCGACCCGGTTTGAATATTGTTGGAAAAGTTGTCAGAAGCGTATTTGAATTTGGGCCGTTCGTTGCTTATGGTTTGTTTTAAGATATTTTGAGCCGTTTTCCGTTCGTTGATAAAGTGCAGTTTTGGATATACAACAAGTGGGGTTTAGGTTGAGTTTATTCAGATATTAATCAGGCTGCGGTAAAGGAGCAAATGGTACCAAGATGGTGGATCTCATTCATAATATTGTCTGGTATAAAAAGGGAAGTGAATTTAAGTATTTGTGAATATCATTCGTGAATATTTATAATTTACAACTAAGAGGTGAGTTTTAAATATTTTTGAATTCTTGTTCATAAGTATTTATAATTTACAACTAAGGGGTGAATTTAAATAATTTTTGAATTGTTATTCATGGGTATTTAAAATTTACAAATGAGAAGTGAATTTGAACATTTTTGAATTTTTATTCATAGATGATGATAATTTACAAATAGGAAATGAATCTGAATATTGTGAATTCTTATTCATGATTTACAAAAGGGAAATAAAATACATTCTATCCTAATGGTTCTAGAGTCCTAAAGATCCTATTGTGTCTTCATGATGTTCATCCACTGGATTGCTTCACGACTCTCCGATTAACCTGCACAATCAAAGAGAAACAAACAGAATAGAAAAGATTAGAATTTATGTTCGACACTCTCAGAACATCATCATCATTGAGTGCCGGGAGTGGCACGACCGAGGCCGCATCCTACCCCCGTTACCGATCTGTGCCATTGGCGTCAGATCAGGTGGTTATCGTTCTTATCATACGGGACAACCGAGAAAGATGAAGAGGTAAAATTATCATACGGGACAACCGAGAAAGATGAAGAGGTAAAAGAAGTTCGGGCCGATAAATGATTAACTGAAAAGGGTCTCTATCTCAAAGCCAAAACAAAATGCCATTGTGGTAGCAACTATCAAGTAAAGCTGTAAGGCCAATTGGAGGCTGGAAGTGCACGAAGTTAGCAAGAAAGATATCCAACACAGAGGCTCAGTTGAGGACAACATCATAGCCTCTTATCGCACAACAAACAACACAAGTAATCCAACCCTGAAATACAAGAGTCAGACAACATCAGCATTCCCCAAAGTTCGTAACAGAACTCAAAGCCAAAAACGAGTCACAAGCATGCATAAATTTGAGCAGACAATTCAATTCAATAAAGTATAAAACCAGCCCATATTCATAAGGGACCAAGTCCAATCATTCATAAACTACTGAACCAGAACAGCAAGGGGCAAGAAAAATCAAGTTCAAGTCAATCAAAAATAGGAGGACTAAGTGTGATTCAACAAACAATCAGGATCAAGCCAGTTCGAAAACAAATCAAAGCTCAGTTCATATCAGTAAGATCCCACGACTAAACTACCTCACACTGCTAGGGGCATCATGGAATAAGGCACCAAATGTAGAGGCTCAGCTATGCATCACAGCCCAATCAGAGAGACCAAAAGGAACCATTTCAGACCCGAAGGTCGTTACCACTAAGGCATCAAACCAATTGGCTCAGACCTAAGGTCGTCATCGCCAATAACCTTCACTTGGCCACCTTGACTCAATCGAAGCATCAGTATCAGTTCACTGGAAAAAAGAAGAGGAAAAGTTAATTCGAAGTGGAAAATCCAAAAGCCGTGAAGACTAAAACTGGGCATCAAAGAATAAATCAATAAATAGCTAAATATCATCGGTTCACTTCGGTTCTACAACCAAACAACAGTTGGAGATTCATAAATTGATCAGATTATGGATATCAACATGAATCGCACCACAAAATATCAGTTCATCATAAGCAATTCAAACTGAAGC
>OZ012739.1:329043175-329077026 GCA_963859935.3 Lathyrus sativus
AGAATCTTCATCTTTTTTCTTCCGATCTTCATCCTTTCTTCCGATCATCATCATTTCAGAATCCAGAAAGCTCCGATCATCAACATTCATCATCACCAAGAACATTCTTCGTCCCAAAACCTTCACGAGTTTCATCAATATCATCGTTTGCTCATCAATGCTAATCAATCGTCCTCATCTTTGAGCGATCTCTGTGGATCTTCATCCCTGTTCACAGCAAAATTTTTCCAGATCTTCATCAGAATCCTGCGTCTTCATCAATTTCATCGTGACCTCCAGATTCTCCATCATCGGTTCCTCATCTGTTCATACGTTCATATGTTCAAGCAACTTCATCAACAGAACTCATCAACAAGTTCGTGATCTTCATCATCGTTCATCTCCAGAAACTTGAAGATCTTCATCGATCTTCATAGCACACACAACGCCGTTCATCAGAACGTTTCCAGAATGATTGTCTTCAAATGATTTGCCTCAGATATTCATCTAGCCGGGAAAGCTTCGCGAATCTCTCTCAACCAAGCGTCCTAGACCTTCATCTCCACCAACTGTTTGTTAGATCTCCAGAAGCTTCATCCACCATGAGCGGTCCGTCAACTAGAGTGTTATGGATCTTGTTTGTTGCAGATTAGGCTGTGAGTCGGGTTTGTGTGGGACGGTGAGGAGCAAGAATGGAGATGGTAAAGGGAATGAGTTACCGGCGGCGGCGGATGAAGAAAGAAAGGACCTAGGGTTTCTCAGAGTTGGATTGAGAGAATGGAAGTGAGAGTGAAGGGCAGGCCATTGGGCCTGAGGGCTTTTGGGCCTGAGTGCATTTCTGATTCACACCCCCAATCCCTGGCTACACCCCCTCCGTTTTTTTTCTTTGTTGAAGGATTTTGGGCCTGAGCCCAACGTTTTTTCTGGATGGACCACCCTCCGTTTTAATTACTTCACCCCCTCCCTGTTTTCTATTTGTTTCATTTTTTGGGCTGGCCTTCAGCTTTTGCTTGTGTACCCCTTATAATAGTTGTACCCCTCCCCTTTGTACCTTTTTCTATTTCTTTATCTTTTTCTTCTTAGTTTTTTAATAGAGAAATATAAGAAGAAATATTGAAAAGAATAAAAGAAAAGAGTAGAAAGAAAAGAAAAAGAATATTTGAGAAAAAAACGAATTGAAAAAGAATATTTGAAAAAGAATATTTGAGAAAAAGATTTGAAAAAGAATATTTGAGAAAAAAGAAGATAGAAAAAGAAATATGAAAATAATAAAAGGAAAAAATAGTAAAAAGGGATATAAAAATATTACTTTGTAGATTCAATATTTTAGAATAGATATTTTCTTCATAGGAGTTTATTTTACCTTTTTAGAGGTAGTTTTAGAAGTCCACATGTTAGGGGACTATTTTCCATTAGATTTTCCATGATAGATGGATAGGATTTTTAGAAGTTTATTTTCCTGTATTCGATCATTGTAATCATTTTCAGAATGGTTAATTAAACGAGATTTGAGCTGTGGTCCCGAAAGTAGCCGAACTACAGCTGCTCTGATTTCTCGTACTGAGCGAGAATATGTAGGCATAGGATGCGATATCCTAGCGAGCACACTAACAACTAACCTTTTGTTCTCTCGCTGCTGTGCGATCGAGACTTTCCGCTGACGACTGATGTTATCCTTTCTCTTGCCCGAGTGCATTTGAGACCAGACCGTAGCTTTAGTTCCCATAGGTTCCCGTACCTTTAAAACCAGCTTAATCTCTCAACTTCCTGTGTGTGAGAACACCCTGCTTAGCCGTAGTTAGCCTGAACTACGAAAGCTCTGATCTTCCGTGGTGTGTGGAAGTACGTAGGCACAAGACGCGAAGTCTTGGCGAGCCAATTCCCTGTAGTTTCCCGAACTACGTTGACTCTAACTTTCTCTCTTGAGAATACGTAGGCATAGAGTGCGACGCTCTATCGAGTCAATTCCTTTCCGTTAGATTAGCAGCCGTAGATAGATTGTTTTTGCATCCTTTAGACAAACCAAGCAAGCGTGGATCCCGTCGAGTACGACGGACGTGAGGGTGCTAATACCTTCCCCTTGCGTACCGACTCCCGAATCCAGGTTTTGGTTGCGATGACCATACCTTTCCCGTCTTTGCGGTAGGTTTACTTCGAGCGTTTCCTTTCCCTCTGTTGGGATGAATAACGCACGGTGGCGACTCTTCTGTTCAGCCGGCGCCGATTTTCGCAGTAGCGACACTAACCAAACATGATATTGTTTACTGAGAATCAAGTTTAAAAAGGAAAACTACCAATCTTCCTTCGATAATTTCTGGTAAAGCATGCAATACATAATGTTTTCCTAGTTTATTTTAGCTTTTATGTTTCTCAAACGCTTTATAGCATTATATGATTACAAATAATTGTTTAATTTGCAAACAAAATACTGAAAAGAGATAAATGAGAAAGCAAAGGATGGACATTTTATTGAATGTAAAAAGCTTTTGTACATAAGATGTGCACAAGGATATAAAAAATCCTTGATGAGGAAATTTACAATAAAATTGAAAAACAAAGTAAACGGCAATGGGGAATTTGACTTTGAATTGATTATAATATTGGCTACCATCCCCTGCAAGTCCGGGTTCTAACACTGAGCGCCAATTCATGATGATTTGATTGATCATTCCCCGTCTGAGGTTTAGCCATGACGAAGATAGGCTTAGGTGTTCACGGTCAATTGTCTTTATCCTAATCTTTGCCTGGACATTTCCATTTTTTTCGTCCCACCGGGATACCTATTTTTGCCTAATTCACCCTTTCGGGTTTTCAACTTAGTGGAACTTTTATTGTTTTTTTATTTGTCTTTAACTTTTGCATGGATATTTTTTTTTGTCCATCAGGATGCCCATTTTTTCCTAGATTTCCCTTGTGGATTCCAATCTAGCGAGCTTTTTATTCATCATTTTTTCAGGCATAATATTTTTTGACTGTATCGGAGTTCACAGGATGTGGCAACTCCTCCCCATCCATGGTGGTGAGGATCAAGGCTCCGTCTGAGAATGCTTTCTGGACAACGAAAGGTGCTTCGTAATTGGAGTCCACTTGCCGCGTGGATCCGAATGAATAGGAGAGTACCTCTTGAGCACGAGTTCGCCTGCTTGGAATGCTCGAGGAAGAACTTTCTTGTTAAAAGCTCACTTGAGGCGTCTCTGATACAATTGACCGTGGAAAACGGTTGTCAGACGCTTTTCTTCGATGAGATTCAGCTGGTTGTATCTAGATTGAACCCATTTAGCCTCATTAAAATCTGCTTCCATGATGACCCTGAGAGAAGGAATTTTGACTTCGATGGGTAGAACAACATCCATACCATATACAAGTGAATATGGAGTTGCCCCAGTGGAAGTATGAACTGAAGTTCTATAGCCATGTAGTGCAAATGGAATCATTTCATGCCAAACCTTGTAAGTCTTGACCATCTTATGGACAATCCTCTTGATGTTTCTATTTGCTACAATCCTCATGTGGTGCTCGATCTTAAATTATTGACACAACTCTTGCATCATCTTGTTGTTCAGGTTGCTTGCATTGTCAGTGATAATGTTGCTAGGAATACCATAGCGACAAATTATCTCTTTCTTGATAAATCCGGCAACCACTTGGCGTGTAACATTTGCATAAGAAGCATCTTCAACCCACTTGGTCAAATAATCAATAGCAACTAGAATGATGGGATGACCGTTGAAAGCCTTCAGCTCGATCATTCCAATCATATCAATACTCCACATAGAGAAGGGCCAAGGAGAAGTCAGAACATTCAAAGGAGTTGGTGGCACATGGATCTTGTTACCGTAGATTTGGCACTTGTGACATCTTTGGAAAAGTTGTAACAATCTACCTCCATTGTTGTCCAATAATACCCAGCTCAAAGGACCTTTTTAGGCCATAGCAGGACCTTTGAACTGGTTAAGTTCCTCTTGTATAGACAAAAACCAATGTTCATCGAGTAAGGCTTCTTTCGGGTTTTTAGGTTCCATCTGAGAAACGAAAGCGAAATGATAACAGAAATTACTTATCTTAGACCGAGTCGTCACCCCCCTTTGATATATCACCGAGGATATTGTCGATGGGATGGTCTATTAAGACTTCCAAGCTGGAGGAAGATCATCTTTTTCAGCCGGATGAACTACCTCAGTTTCTTCATGGCGGTCATCTTTTTCCTCCTCAATTTTGGCTAGGCCGGGTTGATCAATTCCCGGATCGGCACTTTTGAGTATATCTTTAGAAGATACACCTGCACTGTTAACAACACTACCTTTTCTGACATTTCTTGGACAAGATTCATCAAATGTTATGTGTACAGACTCTTCAACGGTAAGTAATCTCTTATTGTATATTCTATAGGCCTTACTTGACTGAGAGTATCCGAGGGAAGATACCTTCGTCGGCTTTGGAATCAAATTTACCTAAGCTTTCTTTCCCATTATTCAACACAAAACACTTACAACCGAAGACATGTAGGTGAGATACATTTGGCTTGCACCCTTTTAAAAGTTCATACGGTGTTTTGTTTAGAATGGGGGTGGATGAGCACCCTATTCAATACATAACATGCCGTACTTATGGCGTCAGCCCAGAAATACTTAGGTAATGCACTTTCATTGATCATGGTTCTTCCCAACTCTTTTAAAATACGATTTTTACACTCTACAACCCCGTTTTGTTGAGGGGTACGAGGAGCAGAGAAGTTGTGATCAATTCCGTGTTTACCGCAATATTCCTCAAACAAGTGATTTTCAAATTCACCTCCATGATCACTTCTAATTGCTATGATATTGTTGTTTAATTTATTTTGAGAAAGCTTAGCAAATTTTTCAAAGGCGTCGAATGCATCACTCTTGCTAGCCAAGAAAATGGTGCAACCGAATCTAGAAAAGTCATCAACTATTACAAAACCGTAATAATTGCCACCTAGGCTTTTATTCTAGATGGCCCAAATAAATCCATATAGAGAAGCTCGAGAGGTCTCGTAGTTGAAACGATATTTTTAGATTTAAAAGAGATCCTCGTTTGCTTTCCCATTTGACAAGCATCATAAAGGTGATCCTTGGTAAACTTTATTCTGGGCAGACCTAGGACTAGATCTTTTGAAACTACTTTGTTTAGCAAGTCAAAGTTGACATGTGCTAGACGTCTATGCCATAACCTTGAGTCTTGACTCATTGTTATGAGACATTTATCACTAGTCAAAGATACTTCATTCAAATCCAGCATATAAACATTGTTTACTCTTAGACCATTAAACACACTCTTCAGTTCATCATTATGGCACAATTTTGCAACAATCTTTTGAAAATGATACATTGTATTCTTTGTCGCATAATTGGCTAATGCTAATGAGATTATATTTAAGGCCCTCGACAAGAAATACATCAGAGATAGTAGTGGAAGACGGATTACCTACACTACCTTTTCCAAGTATTGCACCATGGTTGTTGTCTCCATAGTGTTGCGGTGAGAATCGTGATGCCAAGCTATTGATTAACTTGAATCTTTTAATTCTTAAATTCACAACCGGACTTTAATTTATCCAAAGGAAAGGTCTAAAGAAAGAAAGAACCTTTTGCGCGATGTAACAACAACGCTAAGAGATTCGGGGATCGGGGGTTGGTTATGCCTAGGGTAGGTATTTCACATCCTAGACATCTGTAGTACTCTACATGAATCTTTTATTTGTTTGTATACTAATACTTGCTAAATGTTTGCTATGGATTGGGATTGGGTAAAAGGTGTAGGTTAAGACCTAAATATAGTTTCTAAGTTTGCTCGCAAAGACATCGCGTCCTCTGGCTACGTATCCTTACTAGGATAAAATCAGAGCAATCGTAGTTCGCCTCACTAGGGTTGAAGAACACTTGATTATGATCAAGGTTCAAGGGGAACAAACATTACATTGCTTGTGCAGAGTTTAAGAGAACTCTCTAAATCTACATTGAAAACTCAAGAAAGGGGAGTAATAAATCATTTCCATGATCCTTACATAGAGTTAACAAACTCTATCCTAAGTTCTGATTGAAAGAGCAATCTTAACAAAGGGTGAGTTTGTTAGACTTAAGCAAAGTATAAAGGATAGGTTCTAACTTAACTAAGTGTATGGATGACTTAACAAAGTCAAGGAGAGTAATGAGCTATCTATGACCCAAAGGTCAATAGAGAGACTTTCCTTTGGAAGGATAGAAGGGGAGGCAACTTGGATGAGAACTAACAAGTTCTATCACTTGGGGAATAACTTAACAAAGCATAATCGTTCAAACATGATGAAAAGAAGGGATATGGTTACAACCAAGAATAATCAAGCATATTACAATAAGCAAGGATTTAATCAAGATAAATGATTACAACCAAGAATCATGTAAGCATCAAGATATCACAATATAGTAAAGGGGGTTCTTACAAGACTTAAGCATAAAAGGTTAAAGTCAAAAATGACATATCTTAATGAATATGACGACCAAGAGAAGTTAGACACTAACATGTTATGATTCTAAACATAAACAAGTTAACAAACACATATGGATCAAGTACAAACAATCTCACAAGATAGCTCAAGCATTAATTGATAAAAGCATCAATAAGAAACAAGATAAACAACTTTAAAAGGAAATAACCTTCAAGTGGTTAAAAGTATTTCTAGAATAAACATCTTTGAATTATTTTCTTATTATGCGAAACTAGACAAAATCAAGAACACTTAGCAAAAAGAATGGATTAAAAATGTTAAAACATGAAAAAGTTATGAGGTGTTGAGTTTTTGTGGAGAAAAAAAAACAAGTGGTAAAAAATAATTGAATGTTCATGGAAGGTGTTGAACCCATGACCCTTAGTTTACAAACTTAAAACATTACCAAATCAACCATTGCACGCGCGTGTTCGTTCAATGGAAAAGAAAGAGAAAATATTAAAACAAGCTAAATAAAGATAAATCAACAAAAAGAGTAGATCACCAAGGATCGAACTCAAGACATGCAGGCAGAAAAGGTATATAGCGCACAAGTAACAACCACTGGGGTGGCAATACATCCGTGTATTAAGCCACCCCTTAAAATAAATAAACCTCACGAGGCAAGCATGATTGGGCAAGAATTCAAGCAAAAATGGTAGAAACGGATTGGATTCAAAGTTGATCAAATCAACATCAAATTTTACAAATTTTGACTCTAACTTGCTTGGATTTTGATGCGGAAAACAATGATAACAACCATGTTTTAAAATAATATATACATCACAAAATTAGAATGAACATGCAATTGGATGCTTGGAATGCTTTTTGAAACTCCAAAACCAAAACAGATGCAAACATGGTTAAGTGAGGGTCTGCTCCATTTGAAATGTGTTGCTCATGAATTGCAATTAGGAGCACAATTAGAACATAACTACAGCGGAAAAGTCACAACACCAACCAAAGCAAAACCAACATGCTTAGTAAAAGGCCTAAAACTAGGGGCTGTTAAGTTATGGTACATGAGCTTGTTTAAAAAGAACATGACAATTCAATCATTCAAACCCAAGGCCCATTATGCAAACAAGCAGAAAACATGGCAGATATTCAAAGCATACATGATGAAGGCATTATTGTATGTTCAACAGAAAATCTAACAATGTAACCCAAGCTAGGCCTATTCACAAATATCCACACAAAAACCTATTGGATCCTGGCATTGTTCTACAACAGAAACACCAGATAAAACAAGGAATTGAACAAGATTCTGATGAGAACCTAGGCTTGTCAACCCCTGATCATGCTTGGACAGAAGGTTGGGTATCAAAGTGCCAAATTAACAAACTGGAACTTCAACTGTCAATTAACTCAAACAAATTTAAATGATGAAAACCTACTTGACACATTCTGTCCTCCCTCTCTCATAACAATGTTGAAAAACAAATTCACATGAATCAAAGCTCAAACAACAGCCAACACATAACAAGACTAACCAACACATCATGAATTTACCAATTCACAAATTTAGCAAGGAAACTAAACTTAGATAGCCTTACAAAATCTAAACATCATGGAATAACCCTGGTGCATAGCAGTTCCTCTCAACAATAGGACACTAGCAAACAATACACCAAATTCATGACAATGAGAGTTGGTTATTACAAAACTAAATTTTCAAGTGCTGATCAAATAGGATTTTAAAGATAGCTGTCAATTTGTTTAAAAAACAACAGCCAAAATGAACGAACAGATCTGTCAGCAAGTTAATGTTTCACCAAATCAAGTTTCAACAACCTAACATGCTTGGTAAATCTAGTAGCAGTGATCAAATACATACAGCCTGCCAAACATGAGTAACAGCTACCAACTGATGAGGAGTCAAGTTAATGTCCCTCCCAACAACAATGGACAACAGGACGCAAAAAAGCTAGTAACAGTTCCAAGTCCTAATGCTCATGACAGTACAATCATGTACCAAGCACAAGAACAGGTTCAAAAATGAAACTTTTGACATAACAATGCCAACATCAAACAAAATTCAATTCAATCATGTGTTACAACTCAGCAAGCAGCCAAAAACCAATCTTCAGCACAAAATCAGTTTACACATTTTAACATGACAATGTTAAACATTAAGATCAACATGCTTTAACATGTCTAACCAATGCATATCAATGAGAGAAGGCGAAATCTAGAGACCACCTACCTCTTGTAGACTTCCAAAGTGAGCCGGTAGCTTTGATGGAGCAAGATACCTCTTCCTTGATGCAAGCTTTGAAATTACTTCTTCTTGAAGCAATGAGTGATTTTTTATAACAGTTTTAGCAAATGGTATTACATCTGAGTTTCAGTGATTGGGATAGTTGGTACAACCAAAATATGTGGTGCTCAAAGTGTCAAAGAGATCCAAACTGGTCTAGGCAATGAGTTTCATCATTTTGTGCAGAAAAGTCAACATTTAGGGTGTGAGAGGTTGACTTTTTGTGTTGTGGTATTTTCGCTAAGTTAATGGTTGGAACACCTTCTAAATGTGATTTAGAGATTGTGTGGATGGTTTTTGAAGGATTGGAATGTGTGGAGATGGATTTGGGAAGCCAACTGCCCAAGGCAAATTTTGAAGAAAACTTGGAAATTTTCTTATGAAGCAAGCAAGAAAGGAATGACAGCTGTGGTTTTCTCTTGGTTTTAAGAGTGCTCTGGTGTGTTTTGGAGAGTGGAAGGAGCCCTCCTTTTATAGGCCAAGAAGGTTGGGGAAGAATTGTCATTTTTTGAATTACAAGCTTGCATTGGTGGGAAACCTCAATACTTCAAAAGTGTGTCTGCTGGTTTAAGTTTAATTCCATCAGTTAATGTCCTTCCTAACAGTTGTCCTCAAGCTGGCTGTGTTTAAGATAGCTATGCTGCAGCAAAACCAAGGTTTCTTACACAATTTGCTTTTGCTTTTCATAACTCCAAATCTAGGCATTTTCTGCTCATGGACCACTTTGGAAGTTTTGTAGGACTTGTCAAGAGCTTTACAATGAGCTTTGAACCAACTCAATTGGATGTGTGGTTAGGGAGTTATGGTCTTGCCCTTTTCAAAACCCTAATTTCCGATTTTTGCGATTACTCCCTAACCCTTGATCCAATGGTCATGAAACTTCATGAGTAGGTGTAATATGTCATTAGGAACATTTTTTATTCCCACCTTGAGATCAAATTCCATATGGTTGAAGATGCAGACACACAAGCAAAGATAAAAGAACGACAGTACAACGAGTAACTAACTCACGGGGGACCCAACACACTGGGGAAAGATCTAAGGCAAAATAAAGCAAGATAGTTCAAACATGACTAAAGATGCTGCTCAGGGGAATATTTCACCCAGGGGACGCAAACTCCACCAAGGAAGACAAACCTTCACTGGGGAAAAGAGGACACACACTCCAACGGGGAAGAAGGCAATTCTCCACCGGGGAAACGAAAGAAAAGAGATGCAAACTTCACCGGTGATAACCAAACGAGGAATTTCCTATAACAAAGAGTTCGAACGGGATCTTCAGGAAAAGAAACAGGAACAAGACCAGACGCATTAGGGGATGCTAGTATCCACTAGATTTCCAAGACTCAAACGGGGGAAAGCGACAACTTTATTGGGATCATTGGTGACGACCAGAACAACAAACAGTTTCAAATGGTGCTAGTTTCCACTAGACTTACAGGGAGTGATGGTGACGACCAAACCAAAGTTACAAACAATTGGGAATTCCGAATAGCATTGATAAAATACAGGACTTCGGCCGGGGAAGTTGGTAACAATCAACTCTCGATACTGATAACGATTAGTTTTCAAGCAATGCCAATAACCACTGGACTTAGAGGGGACTGGTGATGACCAAATCGGGGTATACCAATAACAATTGGGTCAAGATAATACTAGAAATTACTAGACTTAACTGGGAAAATTGGTAACGACCGAGTCAAAGGAGACCAATAACCATTGGATTTGGGTAATATCAATAAATACTGGATTTTCAAAGGGTTTGGTAACAACCAGATCAAAGCGACGATAACAATTGGATTTAAGCGATGCCAATAACTATTGGACTTAGACAGACTGGGGACGTCCAAATCATAGGTATACCAATAACAACTGGTTCTGATAATGCTAGTAACCGCTAGATTTGACAAAGATTGGTAATGACCGAATCAAAAGGTACCAATAATAATTGGATTTAAAGGTACTACTAGTAACTACTAGATTCAGAATGATTGGTAATAACCGAATTAAGGAGGTTCCAATAACGACTGGTTCCAGGCGATGCCAATAATTATTGGTCTTTTAGGGAACTTGGTAACAACCAGCTCAGATACCAATAACCATTGGCTTTAGAAAGCAACACTAGTAACCACTAGATTTTAGCAAGGATTGGTAATAACCGAATCAAAGGGACTCCAATGACGATTGGTTGGCTTTTTATAACATAGTCAGTGACAACTGAGTTTGAAAGATTGCTTGGTGACGACCAAATCGAGGTACCAAATAAAAATTGGTTTTAGGCAATGCCAGTAACCACTGGGCTCTTTAAATGATTTGGTGACGACCAACTCTTCAAACAGGACGTACAGATATTTCCCTCAAAACTTTAGGAACAAAAGTCAAATATCCTCAAAGCATTAGGATACATCAAAGATTTTATGCAAATGCAACACTCGAGTCTCTGGAAATTCCTGAACTCAGAATCCAAATTATACATCTCCAAAGGTACAAAACCTGAGCTTGGGATGGAAACAAACACTTCCACAGGTAAACAACCTGATCTTTGAGGCAAACATATCCAAAGGTACTAAACCTGAGCTTGGGAGCGAACATATCCAAAGGTATGAAACCTGAGCTTGGAATGGAAACAAAGTGTGATTTCACTTGGAATGATACACAATCAAATCATCAGTATCTGTTGTCCATGGATTCTTCTAATGCCAATTACCAACTGGCCTTTCTCGAAATATGATTGGTCACCACCAAATTAACTATACCAGTATCCACCGGATTTTTCAAACAATGTTGGTCACAAACATGCCTCAACGTCCCTAATATAAGCTTCTCGAATGAGACTGCCACTTATCTGAAAAGATAACGATGATAAGCTTCTCATGGGAGACTGCCACTTATGGATAAACTTCTCTACAGAGATTTCCACTTATGGATAAGCTTCTCTACAGAGACTGCCACTTATCGATGAAGATGAATAAGCTTCTCTACAGAGATTGCCACTTATGGATAAGATTCTCTACAGAGACTGCCACTTATCGTTGTAAGGCAACGCAAAATGTTCTTCTTGATAGATAGTGCAAAATAAATGCACGTCCAGGTAGGTTCGGCGACCGACAGGGACCGAAGTTCAATCTAGAATCAAGCTAGAAAGAAACTGTCAAACAAGACTCCAACCATTGAGAAATGAACTCGAATGGGGACACATCTTATCCAATCATGGAAAAAGATAACTGAAGCAACCATCATCCACGAGGAATAAACTTTATGGGGAATTGAGAAAGGATGGACATTTTATGCTTAAGGGCTGACAACTCTATTAGAGAGAGACAACACACCCAGTCACTTGGTGAAAAACACCAAAGTGAAACAGGAACAGGTAATAACCAGAGATAGCAAAAATGCACGGATGCTATGCAAATGCTTTATGCCATGCTTATGTTTATGCTGACAAAACAAACAAAACAAAATAGGAGATGAAATAAACATCTCGACACGGATACCCAACCAACTTCACCAAAATTGGACATCAACGGGGATGATCACAAAGATCAACAGTTCCACTTCAAAGTTACAACCTTCTCTGGGAGAGAGTAATCTACTTAGGACACAACATCATGACTTCACTCGAACTGCCATCATGAGCTTGAATTCTTTGTTGAAGGGAAAATCACCAAGGGAAGTTCCAAGATCAACCGAAGTAACAACTTAATCGAAGAGCTGATAAAAAGGTATCATGAGAACAAAACACTTCTCCCCCTCGATAGTATAACAATCCTCTTCAAGTGAGCAACAGCTCTTGTGACAAACAGTCTTCAAACTTTTCTGCCCCAGATTGCATGGTCTGTGGGAAGAAACCATTAAGAGAATTTTATAAAAGAATTCGCACAAGGATGCATCAATGTCTTCAAACTCTTATAGAGAGAGATTTACAAATCTCGATGTGATTGCCCCAGCTCAACGGTGCTTGCACAACAAAGTCTTGGACTGTGGAAGTAATGACTGGGGAATAAACTTGCCCCTGCTAGTTGTTAACTGCAATAGAGTTGCCCCAGACTATACTGCACTTTCAAGGGATTCAACTGATCTTGACCTGATGCCGTGACAAATGATTAACAAATCCTTCAACTTGGTTTCCCCAGGCTGAGCTTCCTTTATCAAATCAAATTCCCTAGCTGACAGCGTTTGTTGGGATTCCTTTGACATTGGATCGTCTTGCAGGCAATGTTGTTCATTAAAAATTGGCAATTTTCAATGTAAAATTCATGCAATCTTTTGAAAACATTTTTGATGAAACACACACGGCGGAGTGATCAAGTGATCAAAATGAAAGCGATCCAATCATTTTACAAATGATGGATAAAGTGATTAACACACACAAACATCAAAGATCATTAGGAGTCAGGTTACCAACCTTGTTGTAATATGCTTTCAACACAACCTTACCTCAATTAGGTCTTTTAAGGGTTGTAACGTGGCTTGGTTCACGGTTCATGAAACAAAGGATAAAGGCTCAAAGCTATTTGTCCCACCCATTCTCCATAATGAACTTCAATCCTACGCTCAGTTAACTCAAACTATACATTCATGTTCTTACAGGCTTAAGAATTGGACTGATGATAGTTGGTGATGGCTTACAAACCTAAGGTAGTCACAACTCCCTTACAGTATTCGATAGCTTTTTGCTTTTTGAGGATTTTTAAGAGCGATAACTCTTACAGAATTCCTCTCTTTTGTTATCCCTGACTTTTGTCTGAATTGTTTTGTTCGAATATACAGTCAACGGGATGCCCAATTTTTTGCCTAAGTCTCCTTCATAAGTTTTGACTTAGCGGGCTTTTCAATTTTCTTTTTTCTTCTTCTTCTCTTTTTTTTTTTCTGAGAAAGGAAGTGACCACCTAGTTTAATGGTTACGGAGAACCATCATTGTCTTTTGAACTTTGACACTTGCTTTTTGTGTACGAAGGAAAACTTGAGTGCACCACCTTTATATGAAAAGTGTCTTGTATGCACATATCTTTAAGTTAACTGAGAACTACCCGCCCCAGGTTTGAAATTTAAGGTTTTTGTTTTTGTAAAGAAGGAAAACTCCTGCTTCTAGGCTCGAAGGGGTTTAACGAGGGATTATCTTCCTTATTTCTCCAGTGTTTAGGGATTGAAACAATGCCTTTCATCATCGGCAAAGTTAAATTGAAAGCATATCAACAGCAGTTATGGATATAATTTTTATCATCCTCCCCAATCTTTGCTTTAAACAACAGTTTAGCAAAGAAAAGAAATTTTTGCATTTTTCGTCATCTCATAACAATGAAAGGAAAGAGAAAGAGTGAAACGAATGGACTTAATCAAAATATGCACAAACATTTCATTAATATTGCCAATTCAAATGCAAAGAAACCATAACAAAATGTTGAAACAGTCTACAACTGCCAGCCTTAGGGAATTAAAATTGTTTAACCAAACATAGAAAAAGCATTATCCTCTGACATCATGAGTCTAGGGTCTTCTTCTTTAGTCCACCATATGCAGGGAAGGGATTGCTTCTTCATCAAGCAGAAGGTTGACTTGTACTTGAGGTTTGCATATCTTGAAAGATATGACTCCTGCTTCAATCATTTATTTCACCTTGCCTTTGAGGATGTAGCACTCCTCGATATCGTGACCAGGCGCTCCATGGTGGAAGGCACAGAAAGCATTAGCAGTGAAATAACTCTGGTGGCCCGGAGGGAGAATGGGCCGAATTTCCTTCTAAATCAAACCATTCTGCAGGAGTATCGGGAACAACTGTGCATAAGGTATAGGAATACCCTGGGATCCACCAGTTTGCTCAGATGGCTGATTGGTAGACGAAGATGAGCCTTCTTGTCATTGGGATAAGATCAAATCTTTGACAAAGTTTGTCAAACTCTTTTTGGCACGCTTTACCCTTTCTAGCTCGTCACCGAGCTTCTGATTCTCCTGCTCTTGGGTATCCATCATATCCCTAACAGCAGCAGCGAATGCCTCTGTGTTATTCTTTAAACGATAAACCTCTTCTCGGAGTGCTTGATTTTCTTCCTCAAGACGGTCCATCTTTCGAGTACTAGCCTTTGTATTATAATCTCTCCCCCTTTCTCTCTCTGATATCAACGGAACACAGAATGAACCAGAGGACTAACACAATGAAGTATGATATGCAAAATGCTGATGCAAGTGCAAAAAATGCAAATGGTTTTACAAAACTCAGAAAATTGATTAGGCCAAACCCTCGTTTTATTAATCGTTGGGAAAAGTTACAACTTTTTTTTTAAAAAATACCAGAAAACAACTGAGCTTTACAAAACCAGTTGCGGCATGATATGCTTATGGTGATATGATGACGCACACATAACATAAAGGCAAGTATTCACAAATAAAATGCATACACAAAGACCTCCTAGGCTCAAGATCAAAGCAAGGAGTCAAAGGTCTACCCATCCCCAAGGATTTGTACTGTGAGCTGTTTGTACCTGCCAAACGGGTTCTAACAAAGTTCCCAAAGTCATAGTAAATCCTTCGGATATTGCCAACTAACGCGACTACTCACGTGAGTCAACAATATTCTCAAGATAAACTCGTTTGAATGTAGCATTGCGTGACAACTATTGAGGGACTACTCCCTAACAGTTTCTGCGCTACGTCCTAAAAAGGCTAAGTGGGGTAAAAATGTTACTAACAGTCCCCAGCTTCACAGACTCACATTGAAATAATTAGTGAATACATATCTACTCATGCATTACTAATTATTTCAAAGAGTCTCCAATGAGTGCGATTACATCATATGTCAAACATATTGGGACTACTCCCAATAGCCCAACTATTGATCATATCACAATCCTATCTCATGTGTCACTCAAATCTGGGTTAGGATTTATCTCACCTTTCAAGGCACCCAATATCCAACATACGAACAAATATATTGACAAATATTCATGTTAAGAAAATATTCACAAATATAGCATATAATCAAGCAAAATAGGCTAAACCCTCAAGTTTTAAGTGTCCCCAGTGAAGTCGCCATTTCTGTTGCAGTGAGAATCGTGATGCCAAGCTATTGATTAACTTGAATCTTTTAATTCTTAAATTCACAACCGGACTTTAATTTATCCAAAGGAAAGGTCTAAAGAAAGAAAGAACCTTTTGCACGATGTAACAACAACGCTAAGAGATTCGGGGATCGGGTTGTTATGCCTAGGGTAGGTATTTCACATCCTAGACATCTGTAGTACTCTTCAGGAACCTTTTGTTTGTTTGTATGCTAATACTTGCTAAATGTTTTCTATGGATTGGGATTGGGTAAAAGGTGTAGGTTAAGTCCTAAAGATAGTTTCTAAGTTTGCTCGCAAAGACATCGCGTCCTCTGGCTACGTATCCTTACTAGGATAGAATCAGAGCAATCATAGTTCGCCTCACTAGGGTTGAAGAACACTTGATTATGATCAAGGTTCAAGGGGAACAAACATTACAATGATTGTGCAGAGTTTAAGAGAACTCTCTAAATCTACATTGAAAACTCAAGAAAGGGGAGTAAGAAATCATTTCCATGATCCTTACATAGTGTTAACAAACTCTATCCTAAGTTCTGATTGAAAGAGCACTCTTAACAAAGGGTGAGTTTATTAGACTTAAGCAAAGTCTAAAGGATAGGTTCTAACTTAACTAAGTGTATGGATGACTTAACAAAGTCAAGGAGAGTAATGAGCTATATATGACCCAAAGGTCAATAGAGAGACTTTCCTTTGGAAGGATAGAAGGGGAGGCAACTTGCATGAGAACTAACAAGTTCTATCACTTGGGGAATAACTTAACAAAGCATAATCGTTCAAACATGATGAAAATAAGGGATATGGTTACAACCAAGAATAATCAAGCATATTACAATAAGCAAGGATTTAATCAAGATAAATGGTTACAACCAAGAATCATGTAAGCATCAAGATATCACAATATTGTAAAGGGGGTTCTTACAAGACTTAAGCATAAAAGGTTAAAGTCAAAAATGACATATCTTAATGGATATGATGGTAACAACCCAAAAGAGATATATTAACAAATATGAAGGTAACAACCATGCAAATAAGTCACAACTTGAGGTAAACATGTTATAGGTCAAAGTATAGCAAATGTAACAATCTCATACTAACAAAACATGCCTTGATGACAATCAAATACAAGCAAGAAGAGTTACAACAGTTCAAGCTCAAGGTTTTATGAAGAAAGCATACAAGTTAATAGTGACGACCAAGAGAAGGTAGACCCTAACATGTTATGATTCTAAAAATAAACAAGTTAGCAAACACATATGGATCAAGCACAAACAATCTCACAAGATAGCTCAAGCATTAATTGATAAAATCTTCAATAAGAAACAAGATAAACAACTTTAAAAGGAAACAACCTTCAAGTGGGTAAAAGTATTTCTAGAATAAACATCTTTGAATGATTTTCTCATTATGCGAAACTAGACAAAATCAAGAACACTTAGCAAAAAGAATGGATTAAAAATGTTAAAACATGAAAAAGTTATGAGGTGTTGAGTTTTTGTGGAGAAAAAAAAAACAAGTGGTAAAAAATAATAGAATGTTCATGGAAGGTGTTGAACCCACGACCCTTAGTTTACAAACATAAAACATTACCAAATCAACCACTACGTGCGCGTGTTCATTCAATGGAAAAGAAAGAGAAAATATTAAAACAAGCTAAATAAAGATAAATCAACAAAAAGAGTTGATCACCAAGGATCGAACTTAAGACATGCAGGCAGACAAGGTATATAGCTCGCAAGTAACAACCACTGGTGTGGCAATACATCCGTGCCACCCCTTAAAATAAATAAACCTTACGAGGCAAGCATGACTGGGCAAGAATTCAAGAAAAATAGGTAGAAACAGATTGGATTCAAACTTGATCAAATCAACATCAAATTTTACAAATTTTGACTCTAACCTGCTTGGATTTTGATGAGGAAAAAAATTATAACAACCATGTTTTAAAATAATACACACATCACAAAATTAGAATGAACATGCAATTGGATGCTTGGAATGCTTTTTGAAACTCCAAAACCAAAACAGATGCAAACATGGTTAAGTGAGGGTCTGCTCCATTTGAAATGTGTTTCTCATGAATTGCAATTAGAAGCACAATTAGAACATAACTACAGCAGAAAAGTCACAACATCAACCAAAGCAAAACCAACATGGTTAGTAAAAGGCCTAAAACTAGGGGCTGTTAAGTTATGGTACATGAGCTTGTTTAAAAAGAACATGCCAATTCAATGATTCAAACCCAAGGCCGATTATGCTAACAAGCAGAAAACATGGCAGATATTCAAAGCATACATGATGAAGGCATTATTGTATGTTCAACAGAAAATCTAACAATGTAACCCAAGCTAGGCCTATTCACAAATATCCACACAAAAACCTACTGGATCCTAACATTGTTCTACAACAGAAACACCAGATAAAACAAGGAATTGAATAAGATTCTGATGAGAACCTAGGCCTTTCAACCCCTGATCATGCTTGGACAGAAGGTTGGGTATCAAAGTGCCAAATTAACAAACTGGAACTTCAACTGTCAATTAACTCAAACAAATTTAAATGATGAAAACCTACTTGACACATTCTGTCCTCCCTCTCTCATAACAATGTTGAAAAACAAATTCACATGAATCAAAGCTCAAACAGCAGCCAACACAAAACAAGACTAACCAACACAGCATGAATTTACCAATTCACAAATTTAGCAAGGAAACTAAACTTAGATAGCCTTACAAAATCTAAACATCATGGAATAACCCTGGTGCATAGCAGTTCCTCTCAACAATAGGACACTAGCAAACAATACACCAAATTTATGACAATGAGAGTTGGTTATTACAAAACTAAATTGTCAAGTGCTGATCAAATAGGATTTTAAAGACAGCTGTCAATTTGTTTAAAAAACAACAACCAAAATGAACAAACAGATCTGTCAGCAAGTTAATGTTTCACCAAATCAAGTTTCAACAGCCTGACTACTTGGCAAATCTAGTAGCAGTGATCAAACGCATACAACCTGCCAAACATGAGTAACAGCTACCAACTGATGAGGAGTCAAGTTAATGTCCCTCCTAACAACAATGGACAGCAGGACGCAAAAAAGCTAGTAACAGTTCCAAGTCCTAATGCTGATGACAGTACAAGTATGTACCAAGCACAAGAACAAGTTCAAAAATGCAACTTTTGACATAACAATGCCAACAGCAAACAAAGTTCAATTCAATCATGTGTTACAACTCAGCAAGCAGCCAAAAACCAATCTTCAGCACAAAATCAGTTTACACATTTTAACATGACCATGTTAAACATTAAGATCAACATGCTTTAACATGTCTAACCAATGCATATCAATGAGAGAAGGCAAAATCTAGAGACCACCTACCTCTTGTAGACTTCCAAAGTGAGCTGGTAGCTTTGATGGAGCAAGATACCTCTTCCTTGATGCAAGCTTTGAAATTACTTCTTCTTGAAGCAATGAGTGATTTTTGATAACAGTTTTAGCAAATGGTACTACAGCTGAGTTTTAGTGATTGGTATAGTTGGTACAACCAAAATATGTGGTGTTCAAAGTGTCAAAGAGATCCAAACTAGTCTAGGCAGTGAGTTTCATCATTTTGTGCAGAAAAGTCAACATTTAGGGTGTGAGAGGTTGACTTTTTGTGTTGTGGTATTTTCGCTAAGTTAATGGTTGGAACACCTTCTAAATGTGATTTAGAGATTGTGTGGATGGTTTTTGAAGGATTGGAATGTGTGGAGATGGATTTGGGAAGCCAACTGCCCAAGGCAAATTTTGAAGAAAACTTGGAAATTTTCTTATGAAGCAAGCAAGAAAGGAATGACAGCTATGGTTTTCTCTTGGTTTTAAGAGTGCTCTGGTGTGTTTTGGAGAGTGGAAGGAGCCCTCCTTTTATAGGCCAAGAAGGCTGGGGCAGAATTGTCATTTTTTGAATTGCAAGCTTGCATTGGTGGGAAACCTCAATACTTCAAAAGTGTGTCTGCTGGTTTAAGGTTAATTCCATCCGTTAATGTCCTTCCTAACAGTTGTCCTCAAGTTGGTTGTGTTTAAGATAGCTATGCTGCAGCAAAACCAAGGTTTCTTACACAATTTGCTTTTGCTTTTCAACGTAGTAATCAAAGGGATTATGGTGAGATTCTTGGTTTTCCCTTAGTTTTCCCCCACATCAGGTTCCAACCTAATACTAACACTACACCAGATATGTCTCTATGGCTGGAAATGAACCATATGGTTGAAAATCAATTTATGTTGAATTTTGAAAAGTTGACAAACTACTGCTCAGGCCCAACTTGCACACTTCATAACTCTCAGCTCACAAGGGCTATGAATGAGTTCTATAACTTTATGGAAAGCCCTCATGGAGCTCTACAACTTTAATGTTTTTGAAATTTTCAAATTCCCACTGGAACTAGGTCAAAAGACCTCTCAAATTTGTTGAGAAACATGCCTAAAAGGCCAATAACTTAGAATTTTTCGAAGTTATTTTCCTTCTTGAAATGAATTTGGTCATAACTCCAAATCTAGGCATTTTCTGCTCATGGACCACTTTGGGACTTTTGTAGGACTTGTCAAGAGCTTTCCAATGAGCTTTGAACCAACTCAATTGGATGTGTAGTTAGGGAGTTATGGTCTTGCCCTTTTCAAAACTCTAATTTCCGATTTTTGCGATTACTCCCTAACCCTTAATCCAATGGTCATGAAACTTCATGGGTAGGTGTAATATGTCATTAGGAACATTTTTGATTCCCACCTTGAGATCAAACGCCTTATGGTTGAAGAGTTGAGTTTTTGGTCAACCGAACGATCGATCGGTGGCTACCGAGTCGATTGTTGATGTTTCAGGTCTTTCGAGACCTTGAAACTTCTTTAGTAGATTTAACTAAGCCATATGAGCTTCATGGACCATGATCCCACCATTGGAACACCATTTAAATCAAAAGTCAAACTATAGTTGACTTTTCCTAATCGAAAATCCTAATCGGGTATCCTGAACTGCACTGTCCTTGCTCCTTGGGTGACAACCTCAAATTGGATTCATACTTGACCCAATGGAGTATATTTGATGATGTGGAGACTTACTCCATGGAGAACTAATCCAATACGTTGACTGATTAAACTCTTGAAATCTCGATTCTTGGCTGTATGGAACCCTAATTCCTGTATCTTAACAAAGACCAACTTGAAGTATGTTAAGGTTAGATAATCAAATGAATATGACCCTAAAATGATGATGAAGATCTAAGGGGTCAAAATTTGGGGTGCAACACATAGGTTACATATCCCTTCTTCTTTGCCACGAAGTCGATGAAGAGAGATATGTCTCCTGTCATGTGTCTTGAGCAGCCACTGTCAATAACCCATCTTCTCTCAGTGATCTCAAGACGGTGTACCTATGAAAAACCAATTAACAAGAGTTGGTATCCAATGGCCTATTGGGTCCTAAGTTGTGAGTGACAAAATGGTCGCATTTAGGAAACCATTGATAAAAGCCTTTAGGAACCAAAAATCTCCTAAAACGGCATTTAGCAATAGTGTGGCCTTTCTTGCAATAATATAAACAAGAAAAGTTAACTTTTGAATTACTTTTGCTATCTTGATCTCTTACAACATATGTGTATTTTTGATATGGATTAACCATACTCTTTCTATAATTAGCTTTATTGATGGCAAAGGCTCTAGAGCCTTGTTAAGTTTGGCATTTAGGTTTTTAACTTCATTTTGCCAAATGTAACAAGTATCACACCCAAAGTTAACAAATCTACTTCTTAGATCCTCACAACCTACTTTAGTACTTTCCACCATGGAAGCTTTTAGTGCCTTAAGTTTCTTTTCAGACTCACGAATCTTTTGCTCTAGGCGAGCAAAATTTGGTTATTTGAGGCAAGCCTTTTAAAGGCTTCTTTTGCTTTACTATGCAAAGTATTAAAAGAAGTTTTCAATTCAAAATGAGACATTTTATAGGAATTTTCATACTTGGCATGTCGTACCTGTTTCTTTTTGTTCTTTTGATGGGCGGAAAGACAAAGATTTACGGATTCATCTTCATCACTTGAGCTTTCATCCTCGGAGGAATCGCTATCGCTTTCCCAAGCTATATATGCTCTCCTTGACTAGATTGCTTCTTATGTGATCTATTTGTTTCCTTTTCTTTGCCCTTTTTGTTCAAGGGACAGTCTGGTTTGTAGTGTCCGGTCTTTCTGCAAGTATAACATGACCCTCTTGTCTTGTTTCCTTTAGTGTCGTCATTTCTAGAGTACCTTGATTGTTTCCGGAAGTTGACAAAAAATTTCTCAGAGTGTTGGGTGCCATTTTTTTTTACATAGTGGTTGTAATGCTTTACAAACAGCCTAATATCCTCACTCTTGTCATCATCTTCGTCGTCACTCGAAGTGTAATCACTATGCTCTTTAGTTTTAGACTTTGAGGAAGAAGTCTTGAGAGCAATAGACTTCTTTTCAGTATTTTTTATTTTCTCCTTCTTTTCCTTCTTTTCATATTGCTCTAGGCTTAGAAGCACTTGTTCGTGCTCTTGCAGCTTTCCAAACAATGTTGTGAGATCGAAAATTGTGAGGTCGTTAGCTTCTTTGATGGCGGTTACTTTCGGTTTCCATTCCCTGTTAAGACATCTCAAAATTTTGTTAGTAGCAACATCATTGGCAACTAGCCTACCTAGTGAGTGCAATCTATTGAGAAGATGAGTGAATCTCTTTTGTATGTCCGCAATGGTTTCCCCTTTGCTCCATGTGAAAGAGATCGAACTCTTGTGTTAGCGTATTGATTCTCGCTAGCTTAACATCATTGGTTCCCTCATATGCAACTTGAAATAAGTCCCACATAGCTTTTTCCGTTAAACAATGAGAAACCCTATAATATTCATCAACTCCTAATGACGAGATCAAAATATTTTTGGCTTTCTAATCGTAATTATATTTCTTCTCGTCATCATCGTTCCATTGTGCTTCGAGCTTAGGCACAATCATGTTATTCTCATCGGTCATAGTTATTTCAATTGGACCGTTAAGAATAACATTCCACACTTTCCTATCAATGGAATTAATGTCTACCCGCATACAGTCGTTCCAGTAACTGTAATTTTCTCCATTAAAAATAGGAGCTCTATTATAGGCCCCTTTAGGTTCGTTAGCCATTTTCTACTAAGTTATACTTGAAGCATGGATTAACCGGTGCTCCTGATACCACTTGTTAGACAATGGCGTGGATCTATAAGGGGGGGGTTGAATAGATCCCTTGTTAATAAATAGAGTTGGCGTGAACAATAAAATGGTTTTAAAAAATTTGTTTAATTTACGGAAGCGGCCGAGGAAAAAATATCGTCTATAACAAACGGTTACTAGAAAACCGGATATGCATCAAGCCTATGGAAATTGATAACGAGTAATGAGAATCACCACGCTAGTCACACTATCAATTTGATTTAGATCACTACTTGGTATGACTAGTTCCAATGCCTTAAAATGCCAACAAAATAATTGGACAGCACACAAGGATTTTGGTTCAGACAATTTATCAAACACTTGGCGTGCGAAGCACTTCAAGTGAGTTCCACTTTGAGTGAGTTGCTCTAGTTTCCTTGTACAATCAACGATTGTACTAAAGTTAAAATCAGTTCGGAACTTACTCAAAACAGTCCTAAATTTGATATAACTGTTTGTACGAAAACCACACAAATATTAAGCAAAAATGTAAAAGCATAATGTAAAAGGCATAAGGATTTGTTGAGGCAATTCCCCCGCCGTCCTCGCTTCGAGGTATGCCTGCCCTCAATTCTAATAATATAATTGAGCTCGTATAATATAAATGTAACTTATTATAGAATCGTATATACAAGAATAGAATAGCAAATGCACAAACAAACACCCTTTTTGTTGTAGATGTTATCTCCTCTTGCCCCTTGATTCGAGTCGAATCAAGTCCTTTGACCGCTTGTGAATGAACCTCCGATTATAGCTCTATGAGTGAATAACCTTCCGTCTTTAAACCCCAGCCCGACTAATCTCAAGCACTCGCGTGTCGAACCTGAACCTCTCCTTCACAATTCACTAATTACCGCTACTAGATCGGCGGAACCCACCGCTCCTCGATCACCTTCGCTTAGCTGAATATGTGTTGACAAGACTCGTGCAAAAACCCCCAAATTCAAAGAATCTTGGAGGACAAAACCCTAAAGGTTTTATTCAAGAAAAGCCTGCCAATTCCTCAACCCGAACCAGATTCCCAATCAACGGCTTCAGACGTTATCACTTCAAACAATCCATAATGCACAACAAAGATTATTGTGTGTGATTGTTGTGGTATGAAATGTAGAAGATGAAGATGATGAGAACTTGAATTGAAACCTCTTTCAATAGATTTATTTTTATAAAGCCAATACCAGATTTGAGCATAGCTCATAGGAGTCAGGAAACGTTATCTCGTCGAGTATACTTTCGAGCTAAACCTTACCTCCATTAGGACTTTCGAGGGTTGTATCTGGGCTTAGTTTACGATTTGTAAAACAAAGGAATAAGGGTCAAAGTATATTCGTGCCCACCCAAATTTTTAAAGATGCTCATTCTCTTATTTTTTGATACCCTGCCCCAGGTTAAAAATGAGGTTTTGATTTTGAAAAAAAAAACATATCCTTCATAAAGGCTTAAAGCAGTTAAAGAGGGATTAACTTCCTTATATTTCTGGTGTTTAGGAGGTTTTAAACAATGCCTTACATCATCAGTAGGGTTTTATTCAAACGCATACAACAAGAGATCTTGCGTTTTACTTCGTCATCCTCCTTCCAATTATTCACTAAAGTAAGAAAAAAATTGGATAAAGTCGGCATTATAAATTATGAAAAAAATGTTTTATGAGTGAATACAAATGAATTTCTTCAAGACAAACATTTTATTGCATTAATTATTCAAAATAACAAGTTATTACAAGCCAATCATGCTTTTATAAATCAAAGAAATGAAATACACATAAGCAAACAAAGTAAAAAGCCAGACAAGCCTTTCTCTTGGATTTTTAAGTCTTCGTATTCATCAATGCAACGGTGTTCCATTCACACGTGGGCTTCTGCCTTTGAAGGTCAACACTTTTTCGTAGATCATCTCTTGAACTTTCTCTTGGAATACCTCGCATTCTTCAATTGAATGCCCTATTGCTCCATCATGAAATTCACAGATGGCATTCAAGTTGAACCAAGGTGGGCAAGACTTCATGATTCTAGTCCTTCTGGGTGTCATTATCGAGTTTCTAGCAAAATAAGACCATAGTTTATGGTAAGTCATTGGGATAGGATCAAACTGGCGAGCTTCTTCTCTTGGAACGCTCAGAGGTATCTTCTGACTCTGAAACCGTTTTCGAACTTATCGATTCTGATGTCGATCTGGAGAGGTCAACCTCTGCTTATAAGGTAGTCGCTGTTTGTACTGAGCAGGCGCTGCATACCGATGTTGGGGATAAGGTATTGGAGCTGGATCTGGCAGTGTTCTTAAAAACATCTTAGTTAATTCTTTCTCTTGAAGCGGGGGATGAACTTAGGCTGCCAATTCTTTCCATTGATGTGCATATTCCCCGAAAGATTCGTTGTCATTCTTACTCATGCTCAATAATTGATTACTGTCTGAAGCCTTATCCAAATTGTAATTGTATTGTTTCATAAAAGCAACGGCTAAGTCTTCCCAAGACTGAACATGGTTACTTTGTAGCTTCATATACCATATCAAGGATGCCCCACATAAAATCTCTTGAAAGCAGTGAATCATCAGTTTGTCGTTGTCAATGTAGGCAGTCATCTTTCGACAAAACATCGTCAAATGGTATCTTGGACAACTAATACCCTTGTATACTTCAAAGATAGGAATCTTGAACTTTGGAGGAATAACCACTCCTGGAACTAGACATAGGTTATGAGCCTTGAGACCAGATGCATCAGCCCTTTTCACCATCTTCAATTGTTCTTCGAGATCACAAAATCCTTTCTCAATTTCTATAATTCTATGATCGTCCACCTTCATCTTAGTACGGACATTATGAAGATCTGATGAACACCGTGGAAATTGGGAATCTCTTTCATCAACTTGATCAACCAGGTTATCTTGCACAGGCTAGGGTTGCATAGGAACATTCACTTGTTGAACATTGTCATCAGAAGGAAGATTAAACATCGGATTAGTCCTTACTCTGAAGCCAGTCATGGGATCCATATCTTTCATTCTCGTTATTATCCTTCAGTAAATAATTCGAGCTTGGTCAGATGGTCAAGATGTCAGCTGACAAGACAAGAACAGAAAGTTGGATGAGCCACAGCAGAGAAGAGACACATGTAAATGCTAAATGAGGGATGCAAAATGCAGAATGCAAATGCAAGAATGCAAAAAGAAACTTCAAGAAACTCAAAAGTGTTTTTACCAATATCGTAACAATGGATAACTGTAAAACTTATTTTATTACTGAAATTTGAGAAACATTACAAACCAAAGTACTCCTCCAAGAGTTTTATTACATCAAAACAAAAACAAAAGAAACTTAGAAGTCTACTTCAAAGTTCCTCCTTCGCATGAAGCTCTTCCATGAGTTGATTGATGCGCTCCTGCATTTTTCCTTTTCATTGATGAGCTGGTCCACATACTGCTTCCAGGATATAGTAGTCGGAGGAAGGTCAGCACTGGTGATGGTCCTTGACGAGGTATGAGGGGAAAATAAATCCTCTCGCGCCTTTCTGTTCTTTGCAGATTCTTCTTCTTTGAGTTGAACTTCTGAGATTTCTCCTTTTCCAACTTGAGGATGAAGTATTTGTTCTTCCAAGCATTCTTCAACTTCTCAGCTTCGTCCAAAACAGTCTTCAATGTCCCTATTTCACTTGTATCAAGCCAAGCAGGATCCTAAGGGTTAGCACCATGGGTTCATGAAAAGGGAAAGGCATCTTGAGTTTGAGAGTGTCGCACCTCGAAAATTCATTCGAAAATATGACCCTCACGCAAAAAGGCGCGGAAATGCGGTTCGACAGAGTCGCCACCGAACTTTATTTTTCCCGAATGAACGAGAGAGGAAAATATCGAGAAAACCTCTTAAAACGAAAGGATAGGAACAGGGCTGTCGCAACCAAGTTCCGGGTTCGGGAGTCGGTTACGTGAGGGGAAGGTATTAGCACCCCTCACGTCCGTCGTACTCGACGGGAACCTCTTAAGGTAAATGCGGGGAGTGTTGTTTAGGTTTACTTGTTTTCTTCTCGTTGCTAAGGTAGAATGGGTAGGTTAAAAGGTTAAAGACGCTAAGGAGAGATGGGTGGTTAGAGTATAGGGTGCTCGCCAAGGATTGGGGCCCTTGTGCCTACGTATGCTCATTCGGACGAGAATGAGAAATCAGAGCGTCGTAGTTCGACTACGGAAAGGATGGGGGAAGCGGAAGATGGAGGGAAATGTGCTCGCCAAGATCATCGCAATCTTGTGCCTACGCATCTTATATTCAAGAACGAATAAAGAATCAGAGCATCCGTAGTTCGTGGAGACGACCACGAAAAGGTGAGGTTGAATAATTTGGAAGTTTGAGAAAAAGACGAAAGGGTGACTGACAAGCAACCCAAGAGCGCGCCTCAAGAGCTTGTCAGTCAAGAATTCAAGGAATGCGAGACTCCAAGAACTCAGTTCTTTCGGAATTGACTGGATAAATTGAAGGTAAAGAGTTGGATGTTCTGAAAACGAAAGAACGAACTAATAACAACTCAAGGGCGCGCCTCGAGAGTTACTCGTTCAAATATTCAAAGAATGCTAGATTCTAAGAATATCTCTCTTTCGTAAGTTTAAAAATGTTTGTGAAAGGATCGAATCGAAGAGTGGCATGTGAGGCCAAAAGAAGTTGTTTTGAACAGGTTCGACGACGTGTCGATGATTTGATTGAAGATGGAACCGACTTGACGACGTGTCAAGGGTTAGGATGGTGAGAAACGATATTAGTCCCTGAGGGTGCTCCTAATATCGAGACCACGAGGAATTGTGAAAGAAATGGGTTGCGAATGCGGACGAGCATTCGACTTAGGAGAATGTTAAAAAAAGATTGAATTCGAAAGGTTGAGTGAATAACAACTCAAAGGGCGTGCCTCGAGAATTATTCACTCGAAAACACAAGGAATGCTAGACTCCACGTGCCTCTTTCTTTCGGGATTTTGATCGAAAAGACGTTGAGAATATGCTTGAGAAAGCCAAAAGATTGAATGAACAACAACTCAAGAGCGAGTCTCGAGAGTTGCTCATTCGAAGATCCAAGAAATGCTAGATTTCAAGAATCTCCCTCTTTGGGAGTTTTTTCGAGAAAATGTTTAAAAGATAATTTGAAGTGCAATTGACATAGTCTCGACTAAAATTATCATCTATCAATAATTTTGACCGATAATAATTTAAAAAATGTCATTGACCGAAATAAGCAAGAAATCGATAAAATCGAAAATGAAAGAAGTTAAAAAGAAAACGGTCTCGGGTTTGTCATTACTCGTCAATAAATTGACAAAGTTATAACTTGGAGTATCGTCATCGACCCAAAAAGAAATTAAAAGATAATAAAACAATAAATCCCAAAATATCTTACAAAATCTTAATCAATAGCTAAATGAAGTTTATGAGATAATTAAAAAAAGAAAATTAAAAAGATTAACAATAAAACTAAACAGGTTCTTTTTTTAAAAAAAAACTAAATGAAAAGAAAAAAAACAAAAGAGGGGTAGGCCCTGCTCGGGCTCAAAACCCAGTACCCAATATCATGGTCAGCCAAAAACGTAAACAAGTTTAGAATGAAACCACAAAAAGCTCGGATTTAAACCCTCTCCTCAAAACACAGTATTAACACAAAGTCATGAAGGAAACGGCCATGGAAAATCAAACTTGCTCAGGACGCGTTCATCATCGCGTCTCAAACAGTGGAGGAAGAGATTTAAGAGAAAACAACATTTGCGACGACCTTTAACTCAAAAAAAATCGCTTCGTCTTTCCTGCAATCGCGTTATTCACTATCTCATCTGTCAGCTTCAGTTTTCAGGTTGAAATTTGACTTTGCAACAAGTCTGTTTTGTTAGATTTCACTTGTGGTTTTCACTCTCTTCTGATTCTGAGTCTCTCTGCTTCGTTCTGGTTTAGATGTTGGTTGAAGTATGGGCTTGCTGAAGGTGGACGTTAATGGAGGAAGGGGTTTGGGATTTTTCTTCGGTTCAGAAATGAAGGTTGAGTCATGTTGAGAAAATGGTAGAAAAGTTATATGCTTATTTGATTTTGAAACCAGAAAGGTATTATGGCTCGATACATTGTCAAGATTTGAAGGATTTGGTGTTTATGAATGTAGGTTGAAAGTGTTTTGAGGGTTTTGCAGGAGAAAAGGTTGAAGTTTTCTTGAGAGTTGATTGGAGGTGATTGGAAAATGGTTGTAGGTGCCAGTTAGTTGAAGGTTGGAGAGGCAATTTTAATGAACGTTTTGGGAGATTTCAAGAAAATTTATAAGTTTTTGGTGTGTTGGTTTTAAGGAGAAGAAGTTGAGGGTGGAGGGCCATCCTTGAAGGAGATGACGGCTAGGGTTTCAAATGGAGGCTGCCCCTTTTTTCGTTGGCTTCAAAAGCCTTTTTATTCCCAATGTCCACATGACTTTTGAAGGGTATCAAAGGAATTTGCTCTTGATCGTACATTTGCAATTTCCTCTTCGTTTGCTTTTTCGGAATCCGTTATGGTCTGAGTGCTATTGCAGCAAAAAGGTCGTACATGGAGTACATGACCTGGCATTATGGTGTTGTCTTTTTCCTTTTTCGTCATTGTGGAATTGGAATTGTTTGGTGCAGGTATTGTCTTTTTGTTTCCTACTTTTTATTTAATTCCCACAATCAAAATGCGAGATTATGCCGTGCAATTCCTGAATGCGTTTTTAATCCCAATTTGCTATGCTGACATTCTTTGACTAGGTGTGGCTTGGACAACAATTTCATCTGTGTTGATCGAATTCATACCATAATCATTTGTTGTTGCCGGTGCAGGTAAACCATACGCTGATGCGGGCGCCAAGTTGGTACCGGTTAGAGGTCTACTGAAGGCGTGTTTTGTAGTTGAGGAAAATTACATGATGGCCTGCATCTGAAGGTGATTTCGGGCTTTTTCCGGTTACGGCTTGACTTATGTGCAAGAAGAGGCCACCGAGACTAAGGAGCAGAGGTCGGTTTTTCAATTACCCTTATTATCAGAATGTTGTGATTTTACACTGGTTATGTTTGTGGTATCCCCTATGATGATTAATGTCGCGGCTTAATTTTGTGCAGGTCGGTAACAAGAGGTGGGTAGTGCGATGAAGGTTGGCTCGTACGACACACCGCATACATGGAATGTTATATTTGGCCTATGCAAAGTAATAGCTTGGACCACTTGTGAGCACAACTTAATTTCTTTCTTCTTGATCTGCAGGGAGTTTTTCCGCAACTTTTGTATAACGGTCACCAATAATGAAGAGCTTGCCACTCTGCTCTTTTCAATTCACCATGTTTGCGCTACGTGAGCCATCTTGCATATTGGTCTTGTACAATCTAATTTTCAACCTGCTTTCGTACCTGTTTTAATATGCTGCTGATTTTTGTAGCTGCTACTTTGCTTGATAGTTGCGGGTGTTCGTAGCTGGTGTGCGGGTTACTGCGTGATGTTACTGCTGGTGCGTAACGGTTTGTCATGAATCAATGTGCAAGTTTTGTGCATAATAGTTTGTTGTGCTGCAAAATTCTGTTGTTTCTCAATTCAAAAGTACACTGTATTAATATCTCCTTGCCTTGTGATAGGCCTTGGTGTGCTGAGATCCCACATTGCTCGGTACATGTCTGCATAAGCTGTACAGCAGAAAAAAGATCCTTTGTTGCTGCCAATGCGTACCAGGAAAGTCCTTCTCTTGCGATTTTGATTTAGCCTGTATGTACTGCAGCATAATAACATTTCTTCTCTTTTCTTTTCATGTACGTACTTGCGCTTCAATGGAAGATTTTCTTGTAATTTGTCATGATTCATGCCTATACCGATAACACCTCTTATGACTTATGCAGATTATGCAGTATGGCACATATGGTCGACACTAGATTATGCAGATGAATACCTCTTATAACTTATTCTGCGGAGCATTTTCGGTTTGTATAATATAGGATTAATGACATATTTGCATCCTAAAGAAATTTCGACCTAACACGTGCAGGTAGGGGCAACCGGTAAAACCCAAGGTGAAAATGTTGCTTCTAACGGAAAGGCGAAATGAACTTCAAGCTAGACGTATCCTGCCGTACACAGAATTCGCGCCCTTCCTTCAATAGTCCTTATTGAGTATGCACAGTTTTCCTTCGTTTGATGAAGGATTTTCATTATCAGCAAGGCTTTCATCATACACCAGCAGGAGCGTACCCGATCATAAGTTCGAAGTCAATCTTTGGGAGAAACTCAATTGTGAATGTCTTCCAAACTTGGTCATAAAATGGTCTCACCTGCTGTTTTAATTCCAAATGACTCATGACTTATTGTGACCTTTTAACTCATGGCTTGCGCAAACAAGATCCTGTTATGGCTCTGAACCATGTGCCTCTGTATCCGTTTTTGCAGGTTTTTGTTTGTAATTCAACACATAGGTTTTGTGTGTTAATTCACTGCTTAGAATTGGTTTTGTCTTTTGCAGGGTGTATGTTGCTAAAGAAGAAATGAAAGTTCGTGGACGACATATGCAAGAGGGGTCACGGACAAGAACAACAACACGATATATTGATTGCATGGAAGTGACTTGAAGAAACTTCAGAACCATGGTAATGATTAAGGCTAGAGATGATAATGAAGACTCATAATCATAGCATCAAGCTACAACGCTGAATTTGTTTAAAGCTGCTCGATGTTGTTGTCGGCTTTTGACTCGAACCGTGGTTGTTGAAGGCAATGCAGTGGTAGCAACGACAGTGACCAAAATCGGATTCAATAAAATAGCAGCACAATTACGATGTCTGCAATAAAAGTAGCGGGTCCTCCAAGGTTTTTTTCTTCTCCTTGTTTCCGTCTCTCTTCGCTAATCCTTCATAATTTTCTGTTGTCTTCTCTCTGGTTGTGTTGCAACCTTCAATATTTCATGAGTTCTTTCTAGTATGGAGATCAAAACTGGACCATGTTGTATTTTGTATGGCTCAAGCATCCTAAACACGTATGCCGACCCGTAAAAATGAATACCCTGCTACTAGACCATTTCCTGTTTGTGGCTAATTGTTTTTTTTTCCTTAGGAATCTTGGTGATGGTTGCTGCGTGATATTACGGTTGGATTTGTGTGACGTTTTCACTTGCAGGTTGCGAGGTCGCGGTCGAGAGAAGTTGGAGGGGCCTGCATCAATAAAGATGCTGCAGGTACAGGTCTTTGTGTTTTTTTCATGTCTTCCATACCCGAATAGTGTCGTCTACCGATGAAGTTATCATGCAGTTTTCCTTTGGGTGATAACTTACACTTGTAATCACTGAGGCATGGGCCCTGAAATTTTGACACAACAGATGCATCTACAAGATCCCAGAAATAGACGAAGCCATCCTCGAAGCCACCAGCTACATGAGCATCCGTTTAGTGAGGCAGCAATCAATTTGTTCAGCCCTGAAGAAGTTGATACCGGCGCCAATTCATTTGTCACAGCGTCAACGTTGACAGTCAGACTGTCTGTTGCACTATAATCACCCTGTGCAGGCTCTGAAGGGTTGGCTAGGACTACAATATCTTGCTGAGCTGGCACAACAACAGAAGCATCACTTTCTTTCTAGAGTATCATCTCGCACTGTCTCTTTTTTTCTTCTATTCTTCTACTTTTCTCTGCACTTGGTGCAGATTAAGAAGTTCCATCCTCGCATACAATAGAGTCATCCTTACTGCCTTTATTGGACTTTCTTTTGACTAACCTTTTTTACCATACCAAATGCCAAATGACTGTCTTGTTATTAATGCAGGTATGGTCGAGCAACAAAGGCGACTTATGAAGTTTTATGCAGGTAACATAGATTAATTTGTGGAGTACAGGGCAGTGGCCTTGTGGCTCGGTCACCGCGACCTTTGCATCAACTCGTTATTAGCGCGGGGCTGCTGTACGGTTTGGTGGAAAGCTGCGGTTTTGGTGGATGCGTGAAGTTGTAAGGGTCACACTTAACAACATTCGTTGTGGCTGTGTCGTGATCAGTTTTGCACATAGTTGTTTATGCAAATGCACTACGGCGTGAAGATTTTGTTTGCAACTTGAGATAACTCACCCACAGCAGGCATGGCCATTTCTCTTGTCATTTATGCTTGGCGATGTGGTTATGTGATCCCTTTTTTTATGTTTCATTAACTCATGTATGTGCTGCTATGGTTTTTTTACTGCAGGTACCAGTGGTGGCAACGGTAACCCTTCCGTACCTCTCAGCACTCGAGGACTTCGTGATAACAACAGCGACATCAAAGCTTAAACTTAATTCTTTTGTCATAACTTACGACACCGCTTTGAATTTGAATGTACTGCTCCCTTTTGTAATTCAAATTTGTATATTTAAAACCTCACATTATTCATTCATTGAAACCAATAACTTACTATAATATACTGTAAATGCTCAACAAAAGGTTCATAATAGAGCTTAGACTAAATCCTCAAGAACACTATCCAAGGCTTGGTCAGCTTCAGTGCGGTGTTATGGCATCATCCTGGACTAAAATCTTTTGAATTAATACAAAGGAGAACAAACATGACTGTATCTTCAAGACATATCTTAATCTTTAAAACCACCCTTAAATATGTCTTAAAAGATAATTACGTCCTATTCTTAGCAAAGGCTTCAATTATAATAAAATATCTTGAGGCAAGATTGAGTTTGTTTATCTTTCAGTTCAATTTGAACCCCTTGTTTGAACACAAATTAATGGTCCCCCAAGAACCATCTATTATCGTCGGAACTTCCATGTGAGCTCATCAATTCATTTTAAGATATAAACGCCCTCACTGGCAAAACTGCTTCTGAAGCACGTCTGAAAACCATGGTCTTACAAACAAACTAATCACCTCTTGAATTATG
>OZ012739.1:329077526-329104141 GCA_963859935.3 Lathyrus sativus
TGTTTGCTTTCCTATTTGGCATTCATCACATGTTTTTCTTTCTTCAATATTTTGCTGAGGAATACCTTTGATAGCTTCCATAAATGTGATCTTCTCCATTCCTTTTAGATGTGAGTGCCCAAGTTTCTGGTGCCACCTTCCTTCTTCATCTCCTTTGGCAAGAGTACACTTAGAGTCTCGAGAAGCCCATCTGTAACAATTGTCCTGGGATCTGACTCCCTTCATTATCAGTTCTCCCCTTTTATTAGTGACCAAACACTCAAGTTGAGTAAAGTTGACATTTAGACCTTGATCACACAATTGACTTATGCTAATCAGATTGGTAGTTAACCCTTTGACTAACAACACATTGTCAAGGTCTGGTGTTCCTGAGCAGTTTAGTTTTCCAACTCCCTTGATTTCCCCTTTGACTCCATCTCCAAAGGTTACATAGCTGGTTGAGTAAGGTTTAATGTCCATTAGCATGTCTCTGATCCCTGTCATGTGTTTTGAGCACCAACTGTCAAAATACCAATTTTCCTTAGTAGAGGCTTTTGGGGACATATGAGCTATGGAGCAAGTAATAGTAGTTTTGGGTACCCATTGTTTAGTAACAGGAGTCTTGGGAACCCATTGCTTCTTGGAGAGGAGGGTGTTGTAGTTAGGTCTTGTCTTATTGGTAGAGTTTGGATATCCATGCAGTTTGAAACAAAAGGACTTTATGTGACCAAAGCGACCACAATGATGACATCTCCATCTTTGAAATTTTTGAGGTTGACTGGTCTGTTTTCTGCAGTGATGTTGAGACATCTGCTGGAACATCATCTGCCTTGATCCAGTAGATTTGTAGGGATGGGCATAGTTATTATCTTCATGGAATCCTAACCCTGTCTTATCTCCAATTCTTTTACCAGATTGAAGAATCTCTTCCAAGGTTTTGGTACCACTATTCATCATTCTAACAAAGTTTCCCATTTGGTTAAGTTGAGAGGTCAGTTGAGAAATTTCATCTGTTAATTTAGCAATAGTTTTAGTTTGTTCAGCAATCTCATTATTCAAACCATTGATAACTGTCAAGTATTCCTCCTTTTCAGTCTTTAACTTGAGAATGTGTTTCTTCTGTTTTTCACCTTGCTGGCAGACTTCTTCACTTCTGAGGCACAGTTCTTTGTAGGAAGCTCTCGCTACTGCGAAAAATGAGGCCGGCAAGACAGAAGAGTCACCACCTTTCGTTATTTATCCCTCAGAACGGGAAAGGAAACGATCGGAAAAACCTGACGCAAAAGGTATAAGACAAGGTCATCGTAACCATTGCCTGGATTCGGGAGTCGGTTACGCAAGGGGAAGGCATTAGCACCCCTCATGTCCATCATACTCGATGGGATCCATGCTTGTTGTGTTTATCTGACGAGTTTGTTATATCTATCTACACTATGGGTCTGGTCTGAAAAGAAAAGAAAATGACTCGGAAAAGCGTCGCACTTTATGCCTACGTATTCCCGTCTGGAACGAGAAATCAGAGTCAACGTAGTTCGCCTAACTACGGGGGAAGGTTGCTCGCCAAGATATCGCATCTTGTGCCTACGTACTTTCACACGGCGCGAAAGATCAGAGCAAACGTAGTTCGGGACAATGAGAGACACAGGTTTGTCTTTTTTTTTTATCCGAGTAGGGTTAACAGACGGTTCCAGCAGTTGGTGTATGCAGCTCGCTCAACGGAGACTTATGCGTTTACTGTTTGCGGTAGAACCGGGAGTTAACAGAACTCTCCTTCCGAAAAAGGTTTCCAAAAATTAAAGGTCCAAGAGGATAAAAAGATGTTTGATATTTGTTTTCTGTTTTTTAGAAGAAGTATCTTTTATGGATGTTTGCAACTGATATCACACTAGAGACTATGACCTGAGAGTGAATGCGTCGCAGGTCACCCAAAGGGTGCCATACTAAACATCCAGACTGTTGAAAATAAACTCTCTAACAATCCTTTTTCAAGTAGCTTAAGGCTCGTAGCGTACGGCGTCAATCAACCTTTATTACTGTATTTTGATTTTGTTTGCAGATGAGAAGAGAAAAGACGCACTAAAGGGGAACTGATCCAATCCTAAAGTTTGAAGGTGAGAAAATACTTAGAAGGGGGGGGGGGGGGGTTGAATAAGTATGAAGATAAAAACTTAGAAGTAAAAACTCAAGTATTTTTATCCTGGTTCGTTGAACTCAACTACTCCAGTCCACCCTTTTTAGAGTGATTTGCCTTTCTCAAACAAGGACTTAATCCACTATTTAATCAACTGATTACAATAGTAAGCACTAAGAACAACTGTTCAAAGTCTTCTCAAGAACTACTGATCCTAACTGGATCTTCTTAAGGTTTTCTTACAATCAAATGTAATAATAAATACAAGTGTTGAGATGCTTCTAATAAAGCTTTATCACAACAGTGATTTTTCACTTAAGATTAAGAACAAAGAAATAATTCTAGCAAGAATATATGAGTTGTATGAGAGCTTTGATAATGAATTCTTTTCAAGTGTTTCGTCAACTGAAGAAGATGAGTGGAGACTTGCTTTTATAGGCATAATGATCCAAGAGTTTTTCACGTTGATAAGAGTGTACCAAAAGGTCTGAGCCTTTTTGTCTTCACATCAAGTGACCTTTCCTAGAAGAAGAAGAAAGCACAGAGAAATCCTTTTTGTCTGTGTTCTTGTGTCTAGCATAAATAAGGAAAGAGTCATTTGGATATTCCAACGGACATAATCTTTGAATTCTTCTTCAACAATTTTCAGCAAGAATCATCAGAGTCTAATTTGATCAGAGCCTTCTGACGTTGATCAGAGTTTTGCTGAATCAGAGTCTTTGCAGCAAGTGTGCTTTTAGCGTGTATAAGTTCAGAGCATAGTTTTGGGTCAGATCCTCAGTACTAGCAGCGTTAGTACTATCAAAGTCTTCTGAAGTAACTATGCTTGAAAACTCTTCATACTGAATTTTTCATTGGTTCAGATTCTTCTGGCTTGCTTCAGATTCTCCTAGAGCCTCTGCTTCAGATCCTTCTGGATGCAACGCTCAGGATCTTCTGATGGCAGCGTTCAGAATCTTCTAATGGGTGCTTCTGACGCTTCAGAGCCTTACATATTTCTTATGTTCAGATCTGATTTGCTTCTGGAGTGATATTTACTCTAATATCTGCAGCAAACATTCTTAAGCAAATTTTAGAGTACATAATTCTTAACTACAAAATTTCATAATAGTTATCATAAAAACATAGAGATATTATTAAGAACCAATCTGTGTTCTAACAATCTCCCCCTTTTTGATGATGACAAAAACATCAAAAATTTTGTTTAATTGAAAAGAGAATAATTTTAACCCCCCCTGAGATGATGAATCTCCCCCTGAATTAAATATTAATAAGGAATAGAAACTTCCCTTTTTGTCTTGAGTATTCTTTTCAGAATTAGAGCTTGATTGTTCTAAACATTTGATCTTGCATGTTTCAGAGTCAGAGTCTGATAAATTAAATATGATCTGGGAGTCTCAGATTTTCTTTTAAAGAGTATATCAAATTTATCAAATGTTCTGAAACACTCAGATTTTATGTTAGATAAAATTGATATGTCTGAAGTTTCATTCTGGTAGAGTTTAATTAAACAGTTCAGATCTATTTTCTCCCCCTGTTTTGTCATAAGCAAAAAGTAAGAACTTTTAAAAAGACAAATAAAAGGAAAAATAAACAAGATAAATCATGTAGAGAAAACATTGAGACATTCATTCATTCAGAGCAAATAATACAAACATCAGAAAATATTCAAGTACATGTGCAATCATCAGATGCAAACATCAGGAAAAAAAAACTAAGATTGTTTTGACAAAATCATTTTCAACAGATCAGTGATCTCAGAAGAGGACTGTTCTTGTTTTGACATCCACTTAGCCATGGTTTCATTCTTCTGATCTTGTTTGGACATCCACTGAGCCATGTCTTCAGACTTCTTATCTTGCTTAGCCATCCATGACTTAATCTATGATTGACCAGCTTCTAGAATTGCAATCTTATCTTCAAGATCTGGATTCTCTCTCTTGATCTCAGATGAAGAGGGTGGGACAGATTCTGAAGCATGAACAAAGTCAATTTCCATAGGGGATTTAGAGTCAGGAGCAGCAGATCTAGAGGGATGTTCTACAAGAGTCATAGCCAGAGAGTTGTCTTCAGATGCATATTCAGCATTCACTTCTGTATCACATACTTCAGATGATGAAGGAGCATCTTTAAGAAGCAATGGTGCAGATCTTTTAATAGTCTAGAACAAACTTCTAGCAGTTTCAGCAAATCTGAGCTTCGCATCATCAGGACATACGTTCTTCAGATTTGATGCTACAGTATTGAATCTATTTATGAAGCTATTCCAAATAACATCAGATTCATTTGCATCCATTGTTGATGAACACTTCCTCTATACAGAGCCTAAATACATCTCTATTTCCTTTCAAAAAACTTGTAAATAAATGATCAACATTCAGCCTAGGTTTTGGGTTTAGAAAAGTTTCCAATGTGATTGACTTGGGTTGGGGTGAAGGTGGAATGGTGAATTTTGGAATGGTGATTAGAGGACGAGGGTAGAAGGGTATGGATGGAGGATCAGATGAATTGGCATTTTTTGATCTGGTTAAAGCATTCAATAGAAATGGTTTTGCATTTGATGCATAGGAAACAACATCAAATGGGGTATCAGAGTAAGGAGTGAATGCAGATTTATCAGATAAAATAGGTTCTGATGAAGTCATTTCTGGAAGTTCTTTAATATACGTTTGAAGAACGGATGGTAGAATGATGGTAAGTTTGGGTTTAAGAGGAGTGATAGTGTCAGATGGTTCAATTCTGGTGTAGAAATTTTTGAATTTGAAACCAGAGGGAAGTTTGTCAGATGAAAATAGTTTACACGAAGCAGAGGAAACACACTCAGATGTCCCTTGGCTTAGGTGTTGGGATAAGATTGGGAATGAGAACTTCAGAAGAAATAGGTGGTTCTGGTTGGTTAACTTCAAGATTTTTGAGAGAGGGAGATATCATAAAATCTGGGTGTATATCAGATTCTGATGAATTTGAGGATGTGGTTGGAGTATAAGACGTAGAGGACACTTCAAAAACAGTTTTGAGAGGTGTAACGTTTAGAACCTCTGTCTCAGGGATATTTGTTTCAGATGGGTTGGTTGGTTCTGATTGAGGCTCAGAAAGTTTTGATGGAGGTTCAGATGTAGGTGGTTCAGATGTAGTAGGATCAGATGCCACTTGATTAGATTGTATAGGTTCAGAAATAACTTGTGCAGATGCAATAGGTTCAGATGTGTTTGATTGTGGTTTTTCTGGTTGTGGTTGTTTTTCTGGTTGTTGTTGTTGTTGTTGTTGTTCAGATTGTTCTGTTGGTTTTGTTTTAGGTGGTGGAGTTTGATTTGATGGAATTGTTGTTGTTGTTGGTTCAGATGATTGATTAGTAGAAGGTTTTACAGAAGTGGTGGAAACAGGATCAAATGATTTTTGTGGGGAAGGAATTTTTAATGGTTCAGAATTATGAGATGGAGCAAGAACATATTGTTTCTGAGTAGGAGGTGGTTTTGGAATAGAATTGAATGTTGATTCATTTAAAACAATGTTATTGAAATAAGATACATAAGATTTGGTACCTTTAATCTTAATACGCTTTGTGGGAACAGAGGAAGCGTCTCCAGATGCTTTCCTCTTGATCAGCTTCTGAGGCTTGTCAACAACTTTTGGCTTCTTCTGAGCAGCAACTTCTTCTACTTCTGATTGACCTCTTTTCCTTGTGTTCTCATTTCCTCCATTAGGCATTGGTTCCCTTGCTCTTTTCAAAATATCTGCAGGAATGGGCGTTCCATCTGCCTTGCAAGAATCAATATATCTCACAATTATTTCTCTTGGTTCTTCAGCACAGAACAGTGGGTAGTTTTCAACTGGAATTCGCTTCTGACTGAGTTCAGAGATATTCAGCTTCTTGGGTGCAGATGTGAGTTCCTCTACAATTTTTAGTCTCTGAAGACTCTTGGCATTCAGAGGTTTTCCAACAATAGATTCAAGTTCATCCTTGACTCCAACAGCATACAGAGTAGTCACTAGTCCATTTTCTGTTAGAATATCTGAAATTAACCTTCCAAAGGGAATCCATGTTCTGATCTTCTGACCCTTATCTTTTACAGATTCTCTTGAAGCATTGATATGGTTCCATAAATGCATGAACAGAATGTAAGGAAGATCTACTTTAGTGCTCTGACTTAAACAATACATGAAGTAGAGCTGTTCATTGTTCACATAGTCTGGAGAATTTGTAGATTTTCTGTGATGAATGCATCCCATAAAAATCTTTGCCCAGATTTTGTAGTCAGGCTTCAGATCTTTAAATTTGTTAAAGGCTTGTCCAGAAGTCATGACTTCCTCATAGACTTCGTCCATGTCTACACGCCTAGCTGGCAGATGAGATACTCCATCAGTCTCCTCATACTCTATGAGTTTCCTGATTAGATCTTCTGTAATTATAATCTCCTTACCCAGAACAGAAGACAAGATGAATTTGGGATAAACAGAAGCATGTATCCAGAATTCTTTCACCAGATGAGGGTAAACTGGTCCAAATAATCTGTCAAAGTATTTTACCCAGCCTTGAGCATCAACTATTGAACGAAATTCAAATCCATTTTCAGATAATGAATCAAATTCCACCATTGATTCACAGAGAACTTCAAGTTTGTCAATAGGAGTTAACAAAGTTCTTTTAGGTGTCGTGTATGGAGCCACACCCATATTTGCAGAAGTAACTGCAACCATGGTTGATTGAAACTGAGCTGCTGTAGAAGACGATGTTGCCATTGAAGATGATTTTGACAAGGGTTTAGGGTTTTTGTGAAGAGAGAAAAGAAGACAGAAATGCATAAACTTGCTTGTGTTGTGAAAAGTGTGAAAGTGGTGAGAGATGTGGTATTTATAGAAAACAATTAGGCATTCAAACAGACAATCAAGGCACGTTTACACATAGCAATTAATGTCAATTAATGAAAGAGAATAAAAATCATTTCAAGCATTAATTGATTCTGACAAATTGGGGGGAAAATCAAGATTTTCACTATTCAAACCATACCACAAACGTCTCTTCAGTAGTGTACACGCCATCTTTGCAGATTTAGAGTGACACGTGTTTGCTTGCATGTGCTTCTGAATTCTCTTGAGAAATGAAACGTTAATCAACGTTCAGATCCTCTGAGATTGGTTAGTTCAGATATACACAAATAAACATAAATTTAATAAGCAACAAATGAAATACTTCAGAGTGATAAACATTAATTGAAGGTGAGAAAATACTTAGAAGGGGGGTTGAATAAGTATGAAGATTAAAACTTAGAAATAAAAACTCAAGTATTTTTATCCTGGTTCGTTGAACTCAACTACTCCAGTCCACCCTTCCTAGAGTGATTTGCCTTTCTCAATCAAGGACTTAATCCACTATTTAATCAACTGATTATAATAGTAAGCACTTAGAACAACTGTTCAAAGTCTTCTCAAGAACTACTGATCCTAACTGGATCTTCTTAAGGTTTACAATCAGATGTAATACAAATACAAGTGTTTAAGATTGCTTCTATAAAGCTTTATCACAACTGTGATTTTTCACTTAACTATTAAGAACAAAGAAATTAATTCTTAGAAAGAATATGAATAGTATGAGAGCTTGAATGTTGATTTCTTTTGGATAAAACGTCAACTGAAGAAATTGGTGAAGTCTTGCTTTATAGGCAGCTGATCCAAGGTGAGCTTCACGTTGAGAAGAGTGTCCAAAAGGTCTGAGCCTTTTTTGTCTTCACATCAAGTGACCTTTCCTAGAAGAAGAAAGCACAGATAAATCCTTTTTGTCTGTGTTCTTGTGTCTAGCATAAATAAGGAAAGAGTCGTTTGGATCATTCCAACGGATATAAACTTTGAATAATTCTTCTTCAGTTTTCAGCAAATTCATCAGAGCTTAATTAGATCAGAGCCTTATGATGATGATCAGAGTTTTGCTGAATCAGAGTCTTCTGCAGCAGGTGTGCTTTTAGCGTGTTTAAGATCAGAGCATATTTGAGATAGATCTTCCGTACTGACAGCTTTAGTACTTTCAGAATCTTCTGTAGAAACTATGCTTTGAAAAACTCTTCATACAAAATTCTTCTTTGGTTCAGATGCTTCTGACTTGCTTCAGATTCTTCTGGAGCTTCTGCTTCAGATCCTTCTGGAGCTTCTGCTTCAGAATCTTCTGGAGGCTATGCTCAGGATCTTCTGTTGGCAGCAATCAGAATCTTCTAATGGATGCATCTGGCGCTTCAGAGTCTAGCTAATTTCTTATGTTCAATTCTGATTTTCTTCTGGAGTGTTAATTCCTTTACTATCTGCAGTAAAAATTTTCAAGCAAATTTTAGAGTATATAATTCTTAATTACAAAATTTTATAATAGTTATCATCAAAACATAGAGATATTATTAAGAACCAATCTGTGTTCTAACAATCTCCCCCTTTTTGATGATGACAAAAAAACATCAGAAATTTTGTTTAATTGAAAATATGATAATTATAACTCCCCCTGAGATGATGAATCTCCCCCTGAATTAAATACAAATAAGGAATAGAAACTTCCCTTTTGTCTTGAGTAATTTTCAGAGTTAGATCTTGATTGTTCTTTTGACATTTGAGAGTCAGAGTGTCTTGCAAATTTCAGAGTCAGAGTTTGATAATTGTCAAATGATCTGAGAGTCTCAGAGTTTTTTTTACAGAGTGTACTTATCAAATGTTCTGAAATACTCAGATTTTAATGTTAGATAGAATAGATATGTCTGAAGTTTCATTCTGGTGAAGTTTAATTTAACAGTTCAGATCTATATTTTCTCCCCCTTTTTTGTCATAAGCAAAAAGTAAAAACTTTTTAAAAATACAAGTAAAAGGAAATAGTAAAGAAGATAAAGCATGTGGAGAAAATTTTGAAACATTCAGTCAATTCAGTTCAGAGTAAGAGTACATGCATCAGAAGATATTCAGAAATACATAGGCAAACATCAGATGCAAAAACATCAGAATGAAAAAAAATGAAAAACTAAGAGTGTTTTGACAAAAGCATCTTCAACAGATCCGTGATCTCAGAGGAGGACTGTTCTTGCTTTGACATCCACTTAGCCATTGTTTCATTCTTCTGATCCTGTTTTGACATCCACTCAGTCATGTCTTCAGACTTTTTATCCTGTTTGGCCATCCAAGACTTGATCTCTGGTTGACCAGCTTCCAGAGCAGCAATTTTATCCTCAAAATTTGGATGTTCTTTCTTAATCTCAGATGAATAAGGTTGAACATTTTCTGGAGCTTGAGCAGAGTCAATTTCCATAGGGTCTGTAGAGCTTGGAGCATTAGAGCCAGAAGGAAGTTCTACCAGAGTCATGGCCAAAGGGTTGTCTTCAGATGCAGATTCAGTAGTTTCTTCTGAAGATGGAGGAGCATCTGTAAGAAGTAAAGGTCCAGATCTCTTGACAGTCCAGAACAGACTTCTTGCAGCTTCATCAAATCTGAGCTTCACATCATCAGAACATATATTCTTCAGATTTGATGCTACAGTGTTAAATCTGTTGATGAATCCATTCCAGATGATATCAGATTCTTGTGTATCTATTGTTGCTGAACACTTCTTTTGTACAGTACCTAAATACAACTGGATTTCTTGCAAAAAGCATGTAAATAAATGATCAATATTAAGTCTAGGTTTGGGATGTAACAGAGTCTCCAATGTTATTGGTTTTGGTTGGGGAGTAGGTGGAAATAAGGATTTCTGAATGGAAATCAGAGGAGGAGGGTAGTATGGTATGAAAGGAATTTCAGGGGACTTGTCAGGTTTGGATCTGTTTAAAGAATTTAACAGATTTGGTTTTGTTCTGGTGTGATAGGAAACCACATCGAAGGGTTTATTGGAGTAAGGTTGGAAGGCAGATTTTGCAGGTTCATCAGAAGCAACAGGTTTATCAGATGAAACTGGTATAGCTGAAGTAACAGCTTTTGCAGATTTAGCAGAATATGATATTGTTACTAATGAACCTACATCTGACATTGATTGAATATAGGTGAGAAGCAAAGATGGTAGGGTGATTGTAAGTTTGTGTTTCAAAGGAGTGATAGGGTCAGATGGTTCAACTCTGTCATAGAAATCTTTGAGTTTGAAGCCATAGGCAAGATTGTGAAAAAGAGATGAGAATTATGCACATGAAATAGATGTTCTTGGGGTAGATGTTGGGTTAGGATTTGGAATGAGGATTTCAGATGATGGATTAGGTGTGGGAGTAGGATCTGAAATAGGAACTTTGGAAGATACAGGGGGTTCTGGTTGGTTTACCTCAGAATCTCTGTGAGAAGGAGAGATTAGAAAATCTGTGTGAATGTCAGATTCTGAGGAATTTGATGAAGTGGTTGGTGTGCAAGAAGTAGAAGACACTTGAAAAACAGTTTTCAGAGGTGTAACATCAAGAACTTCTGTTTCAGGGATGTTGGTTTCAGAAGGATTGGTTGATTCTGAAGGATTTTCAGAGGGTTTTGATAGGGGTTCTGAGGTGGGTGGATCAGATGAAATTTTTATTGGTTCAGATGAAACTGGAACAGATGCAGTGGGTTTAGATGTGTTGGATGGTGGATTTTGTGATTGTGGTTGTGTCTTTTGTTTTTGTATTTGAGGTTCAGATGATTTTTGTGGTTGATGTTCAGAGTCTTTTTCTGGTAGAGGTTCAGATGATTTTTGTGGTTGTTTTTCTTGAGGTTGGTGTTGTTGTTCAGATGGCTTTTGTTGTGCAGATGGTTTTGTTGTTTGTTGTTGTTCTGTGGGTTGTTTTTCTGATGGTTGTTTTTGTGGCACAGATTGTTTGGTTGGAACTTCTGGTTGTGGAGTTTGAATTGGTGGTTTTGTTGTTGTTGGTTTAGGTACAGAGGATTGTTTTACAGGTGAGATAGAAATTGGATTAGAAGATTTTTGAGGAGATGGAATAGAAACATGAGATGGAGCAGTAACAGATTGTTTTTGTGTAGGGGGTGGTTTTGGAATAGACTTAACATTTGAATCATTTATAACAATAGGATTTGCAGAAGATACAGAAGTTTTAGTACCTTTGATTTTGATGCGTTTAGCAAGAACAGAAGGAGTGTCTCCAGATTCTTTCCTCTTTAGCAGCTTCTGTGGCTTCTCAGCAATCTTTGGCTTCTTCTGCACAGGTGCAACTTCTGCTTCTGGTTGAGTCCTTTTTCTTGGTGTTTCTTCTTCTTCTACAACAGGCAATGGTTGTCTTGCTCTCTTTATAATATCTGCAGGAATAGGCTTTCCTTCTGCCTTGCACTCATCAATATATTTGACAACAATTTCCCTTGGTTCTTTAGCATAGAACAGAGGGTAATCATCTACAGGAGTTCTCTTCTGACTTAGTTCAGAAATGTTCAGCTTCTTGGGAGCTGTTGTGAGTTCTTCCACTATTTTTAGTCTCTGAAGACTTTTGGCATTCAGAGGCTTTCCCAAAATAAATTCCAATTCCTATGTGACTCCAGCAACGTACAGAGCAGTTACAAGTCCATTTTCTGTTAGAAGATCTGAGATTAACCTTCCAAAAGGAATCCAGGTTCTGATCTTCTGACCTTTTTCTTCCACATATTCTCTAGAGGCATTTATATGATTCTAAAGATGCATAAAAAGAATATATGGAAGATCTACCTTGGTGCTCTGACTTAGGCAATACATAAAGTAGAGCTGTTCATTATTGACATAGTCTGGAGAGTTTGTTGACTTCTTGTGATGAATGCATCCCATGAAAATCTTAGCCCAGATCTTGTAGTCAGGCTTCAGATCTTTGAACTTATTAGAAGCTTGTCCAGCATTCATCACTTCTTCATATACTTCATCCATATCCACACGCCCAGCTGGCAAGTGTGATACTCCATCTGTTTCCTCATAGCCAATGAGTTTTCTAATTAGATCTTCTGTTATGATTATCTCTTTGCCCAGAACAAAAGATAAAATAAACTTAGGGTATACAGAAGCATGGATCCAGAACTCTTTCACAAGAAGAGGGTAAACTGGTCCAAAAAGTCTATCAAAATACTTCACCCATCCTTGAGCACCTATAATGGAGCGAAATTCAAACCCATTCTTAGCAAGTGAATCAAATTCCACCATTGATTCACATAGAACCTCCAGCTTTTCAACAGGTGTTAGCAATGTTCTTTTTGGTGGAGTATAAGGAGTTACCCCCATATTAGCAGAGGTAACTGCAGCCATTGTAGATTGAAATTGTGCAGCAGTTGATGATGAAGTTGCCATTGAAGATGGATTTGTCACACGCTTAGGGTTTTTATGAAGAGAGAAGAGGAGACAAAAATGCATAAAATGTTTGAGATGTGGAAAGTGTGAATGTGAAGAGAAGAGATGTATTTATACTAAAACACATATGCATACAAACAGTCAGAATAAGGCACGTTTGAACAAAGCATTTAATGAAAAGAATAAAAATCATTTCAAGCATTTATTGATTCTGAAAAATTGGGGGGAAAATCAAGATTTTCACTATTCAAACTTCACCTCAAACGTCTCTTCAGTAGTGTACACGCCACCTTTGCAGATTTGGAGTGACACATGTTTGCTTGCATGTGTTCTGAATTCTCTTGAGAAATGAAACGTTAACCAACGTTCAGATCCTCTAAGGATTGTTAGTTCAGATTTTCACAAAAATACTTAAAGAAAATAAATAAGCAATCAGAAGAAATACTTCAGAGCATTAGGCATTTTGCATCTGTAAAAAATTTGCTTCTGACAAATATCATTCTGGACAAAAATCCATACCAATATTTTTCAGAATAAATTTGAATCTATCTTCAACAAGGGGTTTTGTGAAAATATCTGCCCATTGATGATCTGTATCAACAAAGGCTAAGTTTATAATTCCCTTCTGAACATAATCTATGATGAAATGATGTTTAATTTCTATATGTTTTGCCTTAGAGTGTAAAATGGGGTTTTTAGACAAACATATAGCAGAAGTATTATCAGAATATAGAAATGTTACTTTCAAATATCTGATACTCTTTTAGCTGACTTTTCATCCAGAGCATCTGCGTGCTACATCCAGCAACAGCAATATATTCTGCCTCTGTGGTTGATAGTGCAATTGTGGGTTGCTTCTTGCTGTACAAAGAGATTAGATTTCTTCCTAGAAATTGACAACTTCCAGAAGTACTTTTTCTTTCCACTCTGTCTCCAGCGTAATCAACATCATAGAATCCAACTAATTTGAAATCATCAGATTTTCTGTAACACAAACCCACATTAGAAGTACCTTTCAGATACCTTAGAATCCTCTTAACAGCTGTTAAGTGTGATTCTCTAGGATCTGATTGGAATCTTACACACAAGCATACACTGAGCAAAATGTCAGGTCTAGAAGCAGTTAAGTAGAGAAGAGATCCTATCATACCTCTGTAGAGTTTCTGATCTACTTTCTTACTTACCACTTCCTTGCCTAGTGAACTAGTTGGATGCATGGGAGTCTTTGTCATCTTACTATCAGTCATGTTAAATTTCTTCAAAAGTTCTTTAACATATTTGGTCTGATGAATGTAAGTGCACTCTGGAGTTTGGTTGACTTGAATTCCCAGAAAGAATCTCAGTTCTCCCATCATGCTCATTTCAAATTCTGCCTGCATAAATTGAGCAAACTCCTTTCCCAGCATAGTATTGGTAGATCCAAATATGATATCATCCACATATATTTGACAAATTAGAAGATCTTTCTTAAATGTTTTACAAAAGAGTGTTGTGTCCACTTTGCCTCTGATGAAATTTTTCTCTAGAAGAAAATTGCTTAATCTCTCATACCAAGCTCTGGGAGCTTGTTTTAAACCATACAGAGATTTCTTTAGTTTGAAAACATGTTCTGGGAAGTTTTCACTCTCAAAACCAGGAGGCTGGTGAACATAAACTTCTTCTTCTATAATACCATTTAGAAAGGCACTTTTAACATCCATCTGATATAGAGTGATGTTATATTGTGCAGCAAATGAAATAAGAAGGCGTATAGATTCTAACCTTGCCACTGGAGCATAAGTTTCAGTGTAATCAATACCTTCTTGTTGACTGTACCCTTGAGCAACAAGCCTTGCCTTATTTCTTTCAACTTCTCCTTTCTCATTAAGCTTATTTCTGAAGACCCACTTAGTTCCAATTATGTTAAATCCTTTTGGTCTTGGAACTAAGTCCCATACATCATTTCTAGTGAACTAATTTAGCTCTTCTTGCATGGCAATTATCCAGTCATTGTCTTGCAGAGCTTCATCCACAGTGGTTGGTTCAACTACTGACACCAATCCAAATAATGATGCTTCAGAGGATCTGAGGAAGGATCTTGTTCTGATAGGGTCATCCTTCTTTCCAATGATCACATTTTCAGGATGAGAAGCTTTGATTCTGGAAGATGATCCTCTAACGGTTGATTCTTCAGAAATGTTTAAGTTGTTCATCTGAGAAGTCAAAGGAATTGCATCTGGCGTTGCTTCTGGTTCCTTCACTTGAGCTTTGTCTGCCTCTGAGCCTTCAGAGTCTGTGAAGACTACTTCTCTATCTGCAAAGTATTCAAACTGCTTTGGCTTTTTAATGCCAAGCTTATCATCAAATCTAACATGAATAGATTCTTCCACAATCTGTGTTTCATTATTGTATACTCTGTAGCCTTTAGAGCGTTCAGAATACCCAAGCATGAAACACTTATGTGCTTTAGAATCAAACTTGTTCAGATTTTCTTTAGTATTCAACATATAACAAATACATCCAAAAGGATGAAAATATGAAATGTTGGGCTTTCTGTTCTTCCACAATTTATAGGGAGTCTTCTCCAGAAGAGGTCTTACAGACACTCTGTTTTGAATGTAACAGGCTGTGTTGATTGCTTCTGTCCAAAAGTGATTTGCCAGATTAGTCTCATTGATCATGGTTCTGGCCATTTCTTGCAGAGTTCTATTTTTCCTCTCTACAACCCCATTTTGTTATGGAGTTCTAGGACAGGAAAAATCATGAGCAATGCCATTTTCATTAAAATATTTTTCAAAATATTTGTTTTCAAATTCACCACCATGATCACTTTTGACTTTTATAATTTTGAAATCTTTTTCATTCTGGACTTGTTTGCAGAAGTCAAAGAACATAGAATGTGACTCGTCCTTGTGTTTTAAGAACTTTATCCATGTCCATCTACTATAGTCATCAACAATGACTAATCCATACTTCTTGCCTCTGATGGATGCATTTTTCACTGGTCCAAACAGATCAATATGAAGTAATTCTAATGGTCTGGAAGTAGAAACAACATTTTTTGATTTAAAAGAGGATTTTAAAAACTTCCCTTTTTGACATGCTTCACAAAGAGCATCTGAGGTGAACTTTAAATTAGGAAGTCCTCTGACAAGATTAAGTTTATTAATCTGAGATATACGTCTCATATTAATATGCCCCAATCTTCTGTGCCATACCCATTGCTCCTCATTAATAGACAAGAGACATTTAACATTCTGAACCTTAAGTTCTGAAAGGTTTATTTTATAAATGTTGTTCTTCCTCTTACCACTAAATAGGATTGAGCCATTCTTTTGACTAATAGCTTTACAACATTTTTGATTAAAGGTTATGTCATGACCATTGTCACTTAATTGACTTATGGACAATAGATTATGCTTTAATCCTTCTACAAGTAAAACATTAGTAATAGAGGGAAGGTTACCATTTCCAATAGTGCCAGATCCAATGATCTTGCCCTTCTGATTCCCTCCAAATTTCACATCACCTCTAGATCTAAGCTCCAGACTTTGGAACATAGACCTTTCTCCTGTCATGTGTCGCGAGCATCCAGAGTCCAGGTACCATGATTGGCGTCCTGACCTTGCTGCTAAGAACATCTGCAACAGGAATTATTTTACTTTTAGGTACCCAGATCTTCTTGGGTCCTTTTGGGTTAGTTGTTCTGAAGGTTTGTCTAAACTTCTGTTTTTCAACATAAAGTTTATTCTGACTAGCCTTAGATTTAAACACATGAATTTTCTTTTCAAAACGAGTGTGTTCAATATCATTCAAGTGACCAAATTTAAAGTGGGAATATAAAGGAGTCTTCTTGATGATAATTTTATCAACAGGTTTTGGATTTAAATCCTTTCCAGAGAAAGATTTATATCCAATTCCTTTTCTGTTATTTCTGCTAACTCCATAGATCATAGAAGCCATTTTGCTTCTGTCTATGCTTTTAGCAAGAAACTTCTGAAAGTTGTAGTCATATTTTTCCAAAATATTTTTGCATTCAGACTCAGCTTCAGAATCAGAGTCTTGTTGAGCTAATTCAGAATCATTTTTCAATTTTAAGTTCTTTTCATTTAGCTCAGCTACTTCTTATTTGAGAATATTATTCTCAGATACAAGATTGCTTTGACGCTTCTTGTATTTGAGCTTAATATTGTTATAGCTCTTCAGAACTTCTGATAACACTTTGATGAGTTCATCTTTAGTGAGTTTAGCCATTACCTCTTCAGCGTCAGAGTCAGATTCAGATCCTGAAATTCCTTCCTCCTGATCTTCTATATCAGCCATCAATGCTACGTTGGCACATTCCTCTTCTGACTCAGATTCAGATTCAGATGTATCTGAATCATCCCAGGTAGCCATTAGAACCTTCTTCTTCTTATCAGATTTTCTTTTAGGCTTTTGTTTCAACAACTTTGGACATTCATTTTTGTAATGCCCAGGTTCTTTACATTCGTAGCAGACAACCTCCTTTTTGCCAGATCTTCTGTGTCCAGAAGATTCTTTTCTTTGGTCAGGCTTCCTGAAGTTTCTGAACTTCTTTCCTTTATGCTTCCAGAGTTTGTTTATTCTTCTGGACAACATGGATATTTCATCTTCATCTTCAAATGAGGATTCTTCAAAGCTTTCCTCTATTACCTGCAATGCTTTAGCAGATTTATTAGATTTTAAGGCAATTGATTTACCTTTCTTTTGAGGTTCATCTTCCTCAAGTTCAATTTCATAACTCCTCAGTGAACTGATTAGTTCCTCCAAGGAAATCTTGTTCAGATCTTTAGCCATTCTCAGCGCAGTCACCATAGGTCTCCATCTGGTAGGTAAGCTTCTGATGATCTTTTTCACATGATCAGCAGTAGAGTATCCTTTATCCAGAACCTTTAGTCCAGCTGTAAGTATTTGAAATCTGGAGAACATAGCTTCAACAGATTCAGCTTCTTCCATCTTGAAGGCTTCATACTTCTGAATTAGAGCCAGAGCCTTTGTTTTTTTGACTTGAGAGTTTCCCTCATGAGTCATCTTCAAGGAATCAAACATGTCAAATGCAATTTCTCTATTTGTGATCTTTCATACTCAGTGTGAGATATTGCATTTAACAATATTGTTCTAGCCTTGTGGTGATTTCTAAATTCCTTCTTTTGGGATTTTGTCATAGATTTTCTATCTACTTTCTTGCCATTCCCATCAATGGGATGAACATATCCATCTATGATAAAATCCCATAAATCAGCATCATAACCAAGGAAAAAACTTTCAATCCTGTCTTTCCAATAATCAAATTTCTCCCCATCAAACATAGGGGGTTTAGTGCTGATTCTGTCCCTTTCTTCATATTTGTTGTTAATGTTAGATATTGAAGTATCAGCCATAGTAACAACCAAATATATATCAAAGTTTTTCTCACTGGATCTTTTCTGTCACTGTGAAGTGGTAGCACACACAGAACCAGGCTCTGATACCAACTGAAGGTGAGAAAATACTCAGAAGGGGGGGGGGAGGGGGTTGAATAAGTATGAAGATAAAAACTTAGAAGTAAAAATTCAAGTATTTTTATCCTGGTTCGTTGAACTCAACTACTCCAATCCACCCTTTCTAGAGTGATTTGCCTTTCTCAAACAAGGACTTAATCCACTATTTAATCAACTGATTACAATAGTAAGCACTAAGAACAACTGTTCAAAGTCTTCTCAAGAACTACTGATCCTAACTGGATCTTCTTAAGGTTTTCTTACAATCAAATGTAATAATAAATACAAGTGTTGAGATGCTTCTAATAAAGCTTTATCACAACAGTGGTTTTTCACTTAAGATTAAGAACAAAGAAATAATTCTAGCAAGAATATATGAGTTGTATGAGAGCTTTGATAATGAATTCTTTTCAAGTGTTTCGTCAACTGAAGAAGATGAGTGGAGACTTGCTTTTATAGGCACAGTGATCCAAGAGTTTTTCACGTTGATATGAGTGTACCAAAAGGTCTGAGCCTTTTTGTCTTCACATCAAGTGACCTTTCCTAGAAGAAGAAAGCATAGAGAAATCCTTTTTGTCTGTGTTCTTGTATCTAGCATAAATAAGGAAAGAGTCGTTTGGATATTCCAACGGACATAATCTTTGAATTCTTCTTCAACAATTTTCAGCAAGAATCATCAGAGTCTAATTTGATCAGAGCCTTCTGATGTTGATCAGAGTTTTGCTGAATCAGAGTCTTTGCAGCAAGTGTACTTTTAACGTGTATAAGTTCAGAGTAGAGTTTTGGGTCAGATCCTCAGTACTAGCAGCATTAGTACTATCAGAGTCTTCTGAAGTAACTATGCTTGAAAACTCTTCATACAAAATTTTTCATTGGTTCAGATTCTTCTGGCTTGCTTCAGATTCTTCTGGAGCTTCTGCTTCAGATCCTTTTGGATTCAACGCTCAGGATCTTCTGATGGCAGCGTTCAAAATCTTCTAATGGGTGCTTCTGACGCTTCAGAGCCTTGCATATTTCTTATGTTCAGATCTGATTTGCTTCTGGAGTGATATTTACTTTAATATCTGCAGCAAACATTCTTAAGCAAATTTTAGAGTACATAATTCTTAACTACAAAATTTCATAATAGTTATCATCAAAACATAGAGATATTATTAAGAACCAATCTGTGTTCTAACAAAGTTGTCATGCAAAATTGATCCTATGGTTGAGGTTAAGAGGGAAGCTAACTAATGTTATCATGCATGGTTAGAACCCTAATGTCTGTCATAACTCCTCCTGAACAAGAGAAGTCAGAGTTCCTAGGGGAACATGGCAAAGGAAAACAAACAGCAAAAGAAATAACCGTAAAGAAATAACTGTAAATAAAATGCATGCAATGCAACACGCAAGCAGAAGGAGCCAAGCTCAACTTCTAGAGAAAACAAGCCCAGAGGCAACACACAAAACACAGGCAAGGGAGACAGACTCAACCTTAAGCTAGCAAGCAAAGCCAGTCAATAACAGTCAAGCAGAGGGAGACAGACTCAACCTCTAGATGCAGACAAGCAAAGGGAGCTATTCTCAACCTCTAGGATGCTCTTAAGCCTAGATCACTATATGAGAAACCTAGTCTAATGCAACACACAATCAATCATTCACACAAGCAAAGCAGAGCAGTCATAGAAACAACAGACAAAACAGCTCAACAACAAAGCAGATAAACAACAAACAAATAACTCAACAGCAAAGCAGATAAACAACAAACAATCAAATAGCTGCAAGCAAACAACTCCAAGCTCAAGCCTTCAAGAGAAGTCTTCATCTTCATGCTTCAACAAGCTCCAACACAAAGGAAGAGAATCAACATCAAGAATATTGATTGATGATGGGAAGCAGGAAGGAAACCAAAGGAATCCAACCTGACACTTAACCAGTCATCTGAGAGAGGCATCCTCAAAGGTTCTACCTCTTGTAAAATGCCACACATCCTTCCAAAGGAAAGATGAGGCTTTCACATAGGGACCTTGAATCATAGGATGAGAATGGAAAGCAATCAAAGCAATCCATGTTTATTTAAAGAAAGAGAAAGCAAACTAGGCTCTTCCTAAACCCTAATTGAACAAGCTCAAAGAAAGCTTCTAAAGGGAGGTCTAAACACCAAATCAAACATCACCAACAAGCAACCAGAAGCTTATACATGTCTAAAACACCACCAAATAAGATTAGCAAGCCTATTATGCACTAAAGGCAACCATTGAAGTCAATCTAAAGCAAGTGCTATGTTGAAAGCAACTTAAAACTAGTCTAAGTTTTAAATCTATGAAAAAACCTAAACCACCTTCTAAAATCCTAAGAAATTTTCTAAGGGAACCTAAACATGTTAAGGACCTATGGGCAAAGGACCTGAACCTTAATCTAAATGGAAGTCACCTGAAGAAAACTTAGATACCAAGGTATCACATAAGAACCCTAAAATGGAAAGTCTAATGATCCTAATTCAAAACAGAACCTAATTTTGTCTAAAAAATCTACATTAAATCGTAGGGGATCATGCATCTCTAATCTTCCTGCTAGCAAAAAATCATCCCAAGATTCTATACCAATTGCAAGAACAAAAATAAGCAAAATCATGTATCAAATATACAAAATTAAAGAAATTAATAAAATGGATAAAATCAAATTAAATTGAAAAATAAGCAAAAATGGAATGTAAGAGCACAGAAAAATCACAAAATAAAAGAGGATCATGAGCATATTTTTGGATTATTTTTCTGATGAAAATTGAAATTAATATGAATTTTAGAATGAAAATGCAATTAAAATAAAAAGAAAATCAAATAAAAGAAATAAAATGCTGAGAAAATGTCACAGGCGTTGGATGGTTGGACTTGGTCTCATGATCCAAAGGCTCTCAGGCTGCCACCTCAATAAATGAAACGCAGCGTTTCATTCCAAAACTCAAACTCTCAGAACAAGTCATGGCCACACGATGAGGGGACTTTGTTAATGTTTCAGGATGATCCAAGGGCTTCTCCTTCATCTTCTCCAATTCAAACTCAGATGGAGGGAAGTTATTTCGGTGGTGGTCCGGTGGTCCTCATCCGTCTTCTCCGGCGAGGCCACATTTACAGGTGATCCAAACTCATCAAACTTTACATGATTCCACTCCATTTTTCCTCCTGATCTCAAATATGACATTCAATTCATCTAATTCCTACTAGATTTTGAAGCCCGATCGTGAATCCAAACCAAGTCATAATCTGAATTATCATCAAAACCTAATCTAATGCCACAGATCCAATCTACATTCTTCAGAGATCATCAAGAACTAATCAAATCGTGCCAGAGCTCCATGATCAAGCAGTTATAACTCTCAACAGAAATCACACCTCATCCTAAATTGTCTCTAATCAACCAAATTCCTATCCAGATTTCATCTATGTTTCAATCCAAAGCCTAACCACATACTAACCATGCCTAGATCGTGCTAGAATCAGTGGAATTTTGGAAGTTACATACCTGACTTTGAGCTTCAAATTGAGGTGGTTAGGAAGCTTCTCTTGGTCCAATCTCTTGCAGATACGTTCAATGGAGTGTGATGAAGCTTCTAGAAACCTTGATTTGGCTTGAATCCTTCTAAATCAGAATTCACGATTTCACTTGGAGCTCTTGAAACTCAACTCTCTATCTCTGCTTCCAGCATGAATTGGTCACCAAAATGGAGCAAAACCTCCTTCTGAACTTAAATAGAAATGATTTATGGGCTTTTGAGGTCCAATTGAGACCCAAATCCAGAAATCCAATTTTCAAGTTTCTTTGAAAAACTCCAACATGGTAAACACGAATTCTGGCTTAAAACTTCTCTTGGAAGCTTTCATTCTTTCCCTTGTGGTCTGGTGAGAGTGTCTAGAGTGATTAGGGAGCTTGAATTCATCACATGACCAAACTTGGATGTGTTGCTTACTTGTGAAGTAAAAAACCATAAAGCTATGAAATTGACCTCAAATGAAAAATCCAATATTGCCAATGTGTTTAGAATGGCTTTTCTGATTAAAATTAGTATTCATATGGCCTATTTTGAACACAAATGAATTAATCATGAATTTTTCAATTAAATTCCTTTAAATTCTTCGTTTTGCAAAATTTCTCAAACCAAGTCTCACCCTAAGCCAAATTAATTCATCATGAGGACATGGTTGACCTAAAAACATCATTTTGAACAAGTTTCATGTTGAATAAAATCTCATTTGAATCTTGCAAGATGGAGAAAATGACCTATAATGCCAAATGACTTATAACCTTACTTTCCCAAAATACCCCTAACTTGTAAACCTCATAACTTGAGTTCTACAAATCAGATGGAAGACTTATAATACAATTTGGAAAGATAAGATCAAGACCTACAACTTTAATGTTGGCCAGAAGTTTATGACAAACAACCTTCTAGGTCAAACGTTCCATGGAAGTTGGTGAACTTTCACAGACAAATTTCACATTCCTCAGATGACCTGTAACTTGTCTGGACCATAACTTGAGTTCTATAAATCCAATGGAGGACTTCTAGTACTCAAATTAAATTTAAGAGCATGATCTACAAGTTTCATGTTGGCCAAAAGTGGAGATGAAACTTGTATCTTGAGATACATGGTCTTGAAGTTAGGCACTAAATAAGGGATTTTACCCCGAGAACCCTAATTTAGCAACTCCTCACACTTTGAATTCTTCTTGCATAGATCTTGGAATATCATTTTATGTATCTCGACACAACTATCCATGATTACAAAGACTAAAAGATGAGCTTTGATTCTCTTCAATTGCACAATTGACTTAGGATTACTCAGATGAAAACCCTAATTGCAACACCCTCAACTGTGGCTCTCGACACTTGGCATAATGACTTGTCTGAGCTCTCTCATGACCCTCAAGGAACTCTATGATCTCTATCCACAAACTCTCTCCTTGATCAAGGCTCCACAACCCACTGATGATCTTCAATTGGTCCTCAGATTAGGAGATTAACCACATACAAACAACCACTACTACAAAAAAGTTTTTTAATAGCGCTTTTTTTGTTTTTTAATAGCGCTTTAAAGCGCTATTAATCAAGGCGCTATTGTAAAACAAAATTTTTAATAGCGCTTTAAAAGCGCTATTAAATACAGGTACTATAATAGCGCTTTTGAAAAAGCGCTATTATAGTACCTGTATTTAATAGCGCTTTTACAAAACCGCTATTATAAGTCACATATTTGATAGCGCTTTCAAACAAAGCGCTATTATAGTACCGGTAATTTGCTTTAATTTTAATAGCACTTTCAAACAAAGCGCTATTATAGTATACATATTTAATAGCGCTTTCAAATAAAGCGCTATTATAAGTCACATATTTAATAGCACTTTCAAACAAAGCGCTATTATAATCCACATATTCGATAGCACTTTCAAACAAAGCGCTATTAAAATACTGGTAAATTGCTTTAATTTTGATAGCACTTTCTAATAAAGCGCTATTATAGCACACTCTCTTCAAAACGCTATTCTAATACACTTTTTTTTACACTAAATCATTTTATATATATATATATATATATATATATATATATATATATATATATATATATATATATATATATATATATATATATATATATATATATATATATATATATATATATATATATATATATATATATATATTATATATATATATATATATATATATATATATATATATATATATATATATATATATATATATATATATATATATGGCATTTGCATTTTACGACATTAGAATTCATAAAATAATTATAACTAAGTAGCTAAAATACTTGAAATTAAAATAATAATGACAAATGTGATACCATTAATTTGGCTTAAGAGTACTTCAAACCAAAATATTTTATAAACACAACTAAAGTATTTTGTCATGTAGTTATTAATTTGGCTAAGAGTACTTCAAACCAAATTCCAAACAAAAATTACAATCACTTAGCTAGGCATATTCTCTAAACTAATGAAAAAAACATCTAAAAAAACAAGAAAGTACAACAAAAACAACATCAACTAGCTAGTAACCACTTTGCCAACCAAAACACTGCTACATCCAAAGATACAACCACATTGCTAGCTAGCTAGGCAAAATCATTGCTTCTTGTTTTCCTGCATCATAGAAAGAACATTAGTAGTTCTAGATGATACAGTTGTAGGCCCATTGGCAATAGCTGGAACAGTGTTGCAAATGACAGATAGTTATGTAGTTTGATCGAAATGTATCAGAACTTAAATTTGTGTAGTTGGACCCGTTATCTTTGTCGGTGCCAAAACTCTTGCCACCACGAGCTCTATTACTATTATTGTACTGCTCAAAAGTTGTTTCTTATTGAATTTTGATACCCCAATAATTGAACTTAGGACTAGACAACAACAAAGTGAAGCAAAACCTTAAATATGACCAGTGTAATTGAGAATTCCAGCTGCAGCAGAAGCCTAATTAATACCTTTTAGAATCACCAGTCCACAAGTATTAGGAGACAAGTAAGGTGAAGTAAAGCCAAAACCCAGTTTTTGTTCTATAGTAATAATCCAAAGTTAGAGAAATATTACATTAATAATTCATCATCAAAAGATTAATAAAAATGATAGAATCTAAAATAAACTCTTACCTATTACATCCACAACAGTTCTTCCATTGCAAAAATGACTCGTTGGTTTACCAAAATCGACTCCATAAGGGTAATGATTTGCTGCTGGCCAACTAGTGATACTTATACAATTATATGCAGCAAATACAAAGCAGAGCTTACAAGTCATGTTGCATTTCAAAATAACATACATAGAATATTTGATACTCTGTTGTTTGGCATACCTGCGCATAAGAGTTCAAAGGTGCAGCACTGCCACAAATTTGGTCACGCACGATGAACCATCAAGCTCATGAGTGACATGATTCCTTGAAATATGGTTCCAGTTTGTCATATCTGACACATCACATATATTGAAAAAACCCAACACTTGGCCAAATATTTTGAACATCTCTACTCCAAAAATCAAGTTTTTGTCTGCCGTGACCATGCATGGCAATAACCATTCTAAAACACAAGGTATAGTTGCACTGCTACATCAGATCATAATCTCACCAAAAAATCAACATCATATGTGAATATCATAATCTCATGCGTGGCAATAACCATTCTAAAACAAGAGGGTTATTTCAGCGCTGAAAAACTGTTGTCAATAAAGCTCGAATTGAGGTAACAATTGGACCCTATATTAAAAAACTTCAAAATTCAGAAGCAGAAAGCAAGTGTATTGATAAATGTAGTTAGAATCTGAGATGCTTACCTGCATTCCAGCTACAACTATTTGATTTCCTTCATGAAGGACACCATTAACTAAAACAACATCAATAGTAGTTCCATGGCCTTCAATAACCTTGACTTCCAAAACAGTACACTGGTAGCCACGGTCAAGTAACGGTTAGAACTCTTTGTTAACGATCAAGAAGCATTCAAATGTAAACCACTTCAATATTATGCAAAAATATGACTAACCTGCACTTCATCACTGTATGTAAGTTTCTCAATCGTGGTCTTTTGGGTCCACTGAACCAAAAGTAATAACATATAAACCCCAAGCGGATGCAGGAACAACGACGGCGAATAGGTTTCAAAACTATGACTCACCCATTAGCTACCATCTCAAAATAATTTACTAGTTTATTGCAGCAGGTGACATTATTAGGCTACAACAATTATATGGCGAGAAGTTTGATCAATTACCGACAGAAAAAAAAAATCCATAACAAATTTCTTAACCATACAAAAATCCAGAGTAGCAGCAGCTTATATTTCTAAGATTCTAACACAAATTAGGTTACTATATTTCTTATGCTGGTCAGATACACTAAAAGCAAGAAATAGTAAGAAGTATGGAATATGACCCAAATTGCTATGGTACCAAGTGTGTTATTTTCAACAATTACACAAATTTCAAGTATATTTCTGCCAGTGTAAAGTAAAAACTATCAATGCAATGCAAATCTCACCAGCATTTTTAGCAGGTATGCCCGTTTTAATCTCTTTACCAGGTTCAATTTACCGATGCTCATGGTTAATATATGCTACATCCATCAAGCCACATCCTACAAAAGAAAAGTACTTAAACCATGAAAACTCAGCTCATGTTATAACGTCATTTACTGATGCTCAATCATGCACTCTGCACAAGTTTACTCCCATCACTATATTTGTACCATAAATCATGACCTCACAGTCACGCCATAAAGGAAACCGGACTTGCCGTCGTTACCTTTTTCGCCTTTCAAAACCAAACAAAAAGCCATTAACTCTCAATCCAGACTTGTAGTTTGAAACACCAAAGTCACATCAGAGTTGTTCTTGCTTTTGTGTGATACATATAATATGAACAAGTAGGAATTAACAAATCAATATTCATTACCACTACAACTCTCAAACACGGCCTTCCGCAACAACTCGACCAACCACGAAACTCTTTTGCTTCTTCTGTGACATTATACACAAAATAACCTATTGAAGAATTTCAATTTCCCTATAAACCTACTAATGAAGCTGTGATATTAAGGCTGCTACAAGCATTGTTCAAAACCCAGTGCAGCAGGACAGAACCAAACTTATGAAAATATGAAAATTGATAGACACTTGACAAAAGGGAAAATAGATGACAGAGATATATGTAATTCATTTGTTCCATCCACTCAACAACTAGAACACATCCTTGCCCGCAAAGTTATTTCAACCTAAGTTTAAACTTTTTGTAAGCATGTTGAACA
>OZ012739.1:329104641-329157052 GCA_963859935.3 Lathyrus sativus
GGCCTGAACGCTCAACGTAACACATTAGAGTCTGAACACTCAACGCAACAAACGGGGGCCTGGATGCTCAACAAAAACACACCGGAGTCCGAACACTCAACGAAGCGATAAACCGGAGCCTAGATGCTCGACGAAAACACACCGGAGCCTGGATGCTCAACGAAGCGATAAACCGGAGCCTGGATGCTCAACATAATAGATCGGAGCCTGAACGCTCAACAAAAATGACCGGAGCCTGGATACTCAACGGACGAAAGGATCATCATCATACGAAAATTACTGAAATCTGAATATTCAACGGAAAATTGACCGGAGTCTGGATACTCAACAAACTTTACCAGAGTCTGAATACTCAACGGAAAAAAACAATGCCTCACAAATGGAACATTGACCGGAGTCGGGATACTCAACGGAGAAACCGGAGCCTAAACGCTCAACGATAAACTATCCGGAGCCTGGATGCTCAACGAAGAAGAAAAACTCACTGGAGTTCTAAGAATACCCTTTCAGGTTGATGGAGTCTGAATACTCAACGTAAAAACCAGAGCCTGAATGCTCAACGACATTGACTGATGTCAGAATACCACAACTTGATGCTGGGGAGAAGAACTCTGAACAACTCTGGAAGATACGGTCCCAACTCTGTTGAGGGGCACGCTAACAAATCTGGAGTTACAAATTTTACTGGAGATGAACAAGTCTCTGCTGGTGATGAACAACTCTTGCTGAGGGACGAGGTAAGGTCCTGCCTGACCTCCCTGGAACACATCTTACACTGTTGAGGTCGCGAGCGACCTGCTGGAGGATATTCCACATATGCCTGGTGGAGAGAAATCTGATCTCGCTTCGCTGGGGAACAAACCCCTGCTCGTACTCTGTGAGGATTGGGGGTACGCCTGACTAACTGCTGGGGGTAAAGACGCAACTTCCATCTGCTAGGGAATGGTCTTCGATTGTTAGAACAACGAGCTTCATCCAAATCTCTCTGAGAATTTTCCCCAAGCGTAATGCCCCTGCCCCAGTCTGATTTTTGGGAAGGTCTACGCTGAGAAGAAAATAGATTGCCATGAGACGACTCCGAGATGGCTTGCCCCAGAATCTGGACCGTGAGAGGATCCTCGGTTGAAAAGTTCGGATAAGCTCTAGAAGCATGGAGAGGAACAATTCTTTTCCTCATAGGGCGACATGCCTCAGCCCTGAGATGGCTTTGTCCCTGATTGACTGATTCGTGGAGCAGTACCTCTAGCCGCGAGAGATTTGCCGAATCTCACCTGATTGCCCCGATTCACGTGATTTTTGGATGGCTGACTCCCATGCCGCGATCATTTGACATAGCTTGCCCCGGTTCGTCGGGATATTCTGGCGTCCTGCATTCTGTCTCGATCAAACTTTCCATTGTAGAAACTTTCCTGCTGTCAAGCGCTTACTCGCTAGTAAAACAAACTGTTCTGCATAACAGACATATCAAATGCAATGCATATGGCAGTTTTCAAAATCCATTCCTGTTCACTGGAAAAAATTTTATGACATAAAACATATGAATCATTCATCAACATGTCAAAATCAATACAACACTGTAAGAAGAATCCTTTCAGGAGTCAGTTCCGATGTGATCTTTACCGAAGTATGCTTTCGAAACAAACCTATTTCAATTAGGACTTTTAAAGGTTGTAACGTGGTCGGGTTCACGATTTATGAAAGAAAATATAAAGGCTCAAAATTTATTTTAACCCACCCATTCACCTTGATATTCTCCGATCCTACGTTCAATTAATTGGACCTTAGCGTTCTCTTTTCAAAGGTTGAGTGGCAGTTCAAGGAATTACACTTTTCGAAGTGACAATCGCTCCTTTTTTGTCTTTTAGCGTCCGGAGCCACACGATTTCGTCCTTGTTTGAGGATTTTTCTTTCGCAATCCTTTTTCACTTTTCGTTTTTCGTTTTTCGTTTTTTCGTTTTCCCCTAACTTTTTCCTGGACTAACTCTTTAGAGTTTCTTCAATTTTGAAGTCCAGCGGGGTACCCTAATTTTTGCCTAAGTCGCTTGCTTTCGACTCAGCAGGTTTTTCCTTTTCAATTCTTTTCTTTCTCTCTCTTTTTTTGGAACAAATCGTATAACATCGGCCCGTATGACTTGTCACAGAAATTGCGACTGTTTCACTCCTGATCGACCAGGCTTAACCATTGTGGCTTTTTAGGTACGACCTACATAGGTGTGATCTATCCTCGAACGGACACTCCTTTTGTAGTTTGAAAGCTTGGTCAAATCAACTGACACCTACCCTGCCCCGGATTAAGATTGAGGGTTTTTCATTTTCAGAAAGAAACTCCTACTACTAGGCTCAGAGGGGTTAACAAGGGATTATCTTCCTTGTATCTCCGGTGTTTGGGAATTGAAACAATGCCTGTACATCATCAACAAGTTTTTTATCCGAAAGCATACACTTGGAAGCTTGCGCTTCGTTGGATTTCGTCATCCTCCCCAGATTCCACTTAAACAAGCGTTTGAAATAAAAGAAAATAATAGAGTGAACACGAATGGATTAATGCAAAACAAACATATTTATTTCATTATCAATGTCAATTGAAAACAACAAGCTTTACAAATGAAGTTTGCAATTAAACAGGAAAGAAACTACAAATGTAAAGAAATGACATGAAAAATGCAGATTGCCAGCTTCTAGGAACTGGGCTTTCACACTTATTTGCTGCTGAGGCAGCCATCTTTAGAGTTTACTCGTCAAGGTCAGTCTGAAAGGCTTCTGAACCTTCACTCTCGGGGGACTCTTCCACAACATGAATTGATGTGCCTACCTGGCTGGATGAAGGAAGGTCGTTAATCTGAATACCCTGAGGCGTAATCGAAAACCTGTTGGCGTCTAATAGAGTCTGAACCTGGCTCTTAAGCACTTTGCAGTCATTCGTTGAATGCCCCTGTGTTCCAACATGGTACTCACAGCAGGCACTGACATCGAAACCTGGAGGATGCAGCGGGATCATTGGATTAGCCTCTTTCGGCACTATCATCCCACTTTTGACCAATTCCGACAACACCTGACTGTGTAACATGGGTAACTGAGTGAACTGCCTTTCGGGCTTCTTTGGTCTTGGTTTGGCGTGCCGTCCCTGTTGATGGCGATATGACTGTTGATTCCGGAAGGGAGATGATGTCTGATGCGTAGACCCTGGGGGTTGTTGACTTTGAACGGTCAAGACATCTAGAGATCGGTCCTGAGATACTAAGGACTCCTTTTGCTCGGATACACTCATCCTCGGGTTTAGCCCCGGAATTGGCAATAGCTGCGGGCACGGAGATTTAGAAGTCATAAATTGCAAGGCCTCCTTTGGGTCCGATGTAGTTTTGGGAATGAAAGCAGGAGTGTCCATCTTTTCTATAATGCCTGGAATGCGACCCTCTGTTATACTCGTGTCGCCTGACGCGAACTTAACGGCCTTTGAATCGATCAAATCTTGAACTGTGTGCTTAAAAGCTTTGCAGTTCTCAATGTAGTGTCCGGGTGCCCCCTCATGGAAATCACAACGGGCGTTTGCATTATAGCCACGTGGTAGGGTTCCAGTTAGTGGATGTAATTTCCGTAATTCGACCAACCGAAGCTGAAGTAAGACCGGCAGCAACTGAGCGTATGTCATTGGGATCGGATCGAAAGTTCTTTCAGCTGATTTTACCTTCTGAGCGTTCCCCCTCTTAGTCACATGATTATCCCCAGAAGCAATACGTTAAAGAGAAAAATTCAAAGCTCTTTGTCGCCTATTAGACATCCGAGGCTTATGAACCCTTAGCACAGGTTGCACAGGCACAGGTTCCACAGACCCAAGTGGATTAAGCATCTTTGCTGCGGCTTCTGGTAGCTGATCATCTTCTTTCCTGAGGACATCCTTTAACACCTCCATAACCAAACCCACCTGGGTCTTCAGCTGATTGTTTTCCTCTTTGAGTGCCTTCTGCTCCAGACGCAACTCTCGCATGTTCCCCATAACCTGCCTCATCTGGCCTCGGACCTCACTCAGCTCTGCTCGTACCTGTTCCATAGCCTTATGGGGATTTCTGTAATCTTCCTGATCGGATCCTGAAATAACCTGCATCAACAGAGGGTTAGGGAAACAGCTCACGGTACCTGCCATGCAAATGATTTATGCAAATGCAAACGTGTGTCTGTACGTTAGGGAGATTTTTCCCCCCGATTCGAGTGCCAGAGTGCCAGTGCTGATAACAAGAAGTCCGAATCTAGTCACTGAAATAACATCTCATATATAGATAAGGCCCAACGGCAGCAATACAATGTCAATGAATACATGGGGAATCAATAGCATGACCTCAACCAACAAGCCTGGTAATGGTCAGCCTACAACAAAGATCAGAAAAAAACAAACGGTTACAAAGATAATCAAGTGCGACATCGGGCACGAAACTCCTCTAGCAACTCTTTTTTCTTGGGATGATCAGGTCGAGTGAGTAACCCTTCAATAAGCAACTCTCTCTACATAATAGTACACTGGATACCTTTAACTGAATCTTCCCACGCTCCCTGGCCAAAGCAATCTTCTAACTTTCGCTTCTTGGACTCGAACCTCTGCTTGCGATCTTTCAGGTTAGCGATAGCTTTGTTCAACATGTCTTCAGTGGAATATCTGCGAGCGGTTTCCTCATCAAACCTCTTCTCACTAGCCTTCACCTGAGCCTTCAGTTTGGAGATCTGCTGTTTCAGTTTATCCTCCCTCTCTTTGTTGTTGGCTATGGTGGCATTCCACTGTTGATTGAACTTGGATATTCTTCGGTATGCTTCATCCAAGTACTGCTTCTTGGTAGCCAGTACATCATTGACAGATTTGAAGTCCAGACCCAAACGCTCACGATCAGCTATCTGCTTAGTCAAATCCGTGCCCAACCTGTTCACTAACTCTATCTGATTCTTGAAGGAGTGGACGACTTCATTTTTCTCGCTTCTGATCTGTGCCAACTCTTTTTCCAACTCTTCATTGGCTTTTTTCAGCTCTTCTCTCTCAGCTAACACCTGATTATACTGCTGAATAGACACGGTAGTAGGCTCTTCCACCATTGGAGGGCACTCCTGTAACGCCCCATATTGCTTTTTAGGATTACCGACTGACCCCACAAACCAACACGGGTCTTTTCAGCATGCTTTGTCCTCAATCACACGCTTTCCAGGAAACTTCCCAGAAGGTCACCCATCCCAGAATTGCTCCAAGTCAAACACGCTTAACTGTGGAGTTCTTATGAAGGGGCTACCGAAAAGAAGATGCATCTTGTTGGTATAAGTAGTAACAATTAATCTTTATAAGCCTTCATTCAACCATGCAGTCCCATACCTGCATAGCCTCAGGATCCCTCTCATTCGGATGTGAATTCGGTTTTCCCCCAGAAGCTGCTAGGAGTGTCTCATTGTCATGCCTCATGACACCGACAACCACTCCCTCGCCCACGGGTGTTACATGTAACCACCGTCCTCTTTCACCTCAGGTGTTACATGCCCACCAGCTTCCGCTTGGTTCGTCCCCGAACCACATCGTACTGGGAGATGTATGGCTCTAATACCATTTGTAACGCCCCATATTGCTTTTTAGGATTACCGACTGACCCCACAAACCAACACGGGTCTTTTCAGCATGCTTTGTCCTCAATCACACGCTTTCCAGGAAACTTCCCAGAAGGTCACCCATCCCAGAATTGCTCCAAGTCAAACACGCTTAACTGTGGAGTTCTTATGAATGGGCTACCGAAAAGAAGATGCATCTTGTTGGTATAAGTAGTACCAATTAATCTTTATAAGCCTTCATTCAACCATGCAGTCCCATACCTGCATAGCCTCAGGATCCCTCTCATTCGGATGTGAATTCGGTTTTCCCCCATAAGCTGCTAGGAGTGTCTCATTGTCATGCCTCATGACACCGACAACCACTCCCTCGCCCACGGGTGTTACATGTAACCACCGTCCTCTTTCACCTCAGGAGAGAACGGAAAAGGGAACGGAAAAGGGAGCGAAGAACGAAGGAACAGGGGAAAATCAGAATTGGCCAAACCTTGGAGGATTCTTTCATCGATCAACCGATTAACAAGGTAAGGAAGGAGAAACTTGATTGGGAATGGTTTATACATGTATAGGGTAGTTGGGGATTCCTTAACCCCGTAGGAAATTGATCGATATATGATAATATATATTGTTATGTTATGATTGATGATGATTGTTGTTAATTATATAGTAATCGTTAATGAATTGGTGTTTTGGGATGATTTGGCATATAGGGCATATAGGGTGTTTTACAGTTTTTAGGGAAAATTCTGTATGGCTTTTGAGGTATCGATAAAGTGTGTAGGTGATGATTTTGGGAATAGGAATTAGAAGCCTATTGGTTACGGTAATGTGCAAGATTGGTACTAGAATAGACTGAGGATCTGAGTTGAGATGCTAGGTACAGTTTGGCCTTGATGCACTGTAAGAATGATGAGTGTGGGAACTAACTTGTGTACTTGGTGATAGTGCACGTTTCCCGTAATAATGACTGGTGGATAATTAGTTGATGTATATGTATGTAGTGATCAGTAGGATCGCGTACCCCCGAGTGGTGGGATATGTTTATATCTGGGTGTTAAAGTATGAACCTGTTTACTATCTGGTTGATTTATATGGTGTTGGTGTATGTTATATCTGTACATATATGCATTGATGTATGATGATATGATCAGGAGGATCGTGTGCACGTTGAGTACCTAAATATATTAGTTATGCATTGGTGTGTGCATATCATGGTGTTTTGGTGGGATGAATCATGTCTCAGGAGGAGCGTAAGTGATTCATCCGTACGCCTTTGTGGAGAATGGTGGGGGATAGATCATGTCTCAGGAGGAGCGTAAGTGATCTATCCAGGTTCGATTGAATGAACCAACGAGTCGGTACCGCATGCATGGTGTTGAGTTGCATTTTGCATTATAATATGTTATATTGTAATTTGAACAGTAGGTTCGTTATATGGTGTTGTTGGGGGGAATAATTGATGTGTTGGTGTGTTTTACTGCCTTATTACATGTATTACATTACCATTATATTTTTGATCATGATTTCTCACCCCTTTGTTGTTGTTGTGGTCTGTGTTTCTTCGGAAGTACAGATAATCCAGGTGCTTAGCTAGCTTGGATATTGGTGTGATTGTCGAGTCTAGGATGCTCTGATACGTAGCACGGGACTTGGGCGTTTTTATTTGTTTTATGTTGAACTGATATTTTATTTCCCTGTGAACGTATCAAACTTTTATTGAATTTTATTATTTAATATTCCGCTGAAGTTGGAGATAAACCTTTTTATAAGGAAACGCTGTTTTTATGTGATATCCCACTTGGGAGAATTGGAACTCTGATTTTGTTTATTTATAATGTTTATTAATTTAATTGATTTTGGGAAGTGGGGTGTTACAATTGGTATCAGAGCAGGTCGGTCCGTCCGGCCAGTGTTGTTGAGTTGAGTTGAGTCTGCCCTTTGGGATGGAGACTGTGTGTTGTTTAACCTGGTGTTGTGGTTTAAATCCCTAGTATATGACATGTGTGTGAAAACACTGTCGGTACGTGTTTATTTCCTAACCTTGTCTGCAGAAGCAGGAATGATTCCAGTGGGGGAGAAGTTTGTAATTCTCCGGAATGCTACGGTGTGGTGGCTTAGTGTGTTGAGGAATGCTATCATAGTTTGGTAAAGATGGTTTGTACCTCATCATGATTTCGGCTGTCTATTAACAAATTGAGGAACTGATCACCCTTAATCTCTTGTTAATAGTAGACGGGATTGTGTTGGTTGGGATAGACGTGTCTTGCAAGCTTGTGTGGCGTGAGCAGTGAATTGTCCTGAGTTAAGCTAAGTGCTTAAGGGATTATTTTGAGGAGTTGGCGTAATACGGTGTTGAGATGTTTATTTTGACGGAAACTTTGAATGAGAAGGAAAGTGAGAAAATTGGGATTTGTCAATTAGTTGAAATTGCCAGAGGTTCCCTGAGGAAGTAAGCGATTTACTTTCGGAGTGTGAAGTAAAGCTTACACGTTTATTTTGTTTTTGGGACGAGTCTGATATTGATGACTCCATATTGTATGTTTACGTTGGGATTGGAGAAGTTGAAGAGTCAACTTGAAGACCCGCTGGGGGAGAGGTTCTTTCGTTTGAGTGTGTTACCGTAAGGTGCACCAATTTTTGTTGGTTAGAAAGACAGAAGGTTTTGTGAAGCTTTGGGTGAACTATAGATAAGTGAACAAGGTGACTGTCAAGGATAAGTGTTCGCTTCCAAGAGTTAATGATTTGATGGATCAATTGACTGAAGGACGTGAGTTTCCGTGTTCATGAGATCGCGAGTAGAATTATTGTGTTGTGGTGTCGAAGGTCGAAGTGGTATCGTAATAGGAGGCTCCACGATCTGCTGTTGAGATTGGAAGTAATCGGGTTTTAAAATATTTAAAGATTGAGAGTGTGTTGGACGGCCTCCTAAGTATGAAATTGTGGTTATACGTTGAATTCCGAGATCGCAACTTTTTACGGAATCGAAATCGGACACTCGGAAGTCAGGTAACGGTCGAAAATAGAATTTCGGGACTGTCATGTTCGCCGAGATTCGCTTGGCGAAGTGCCCTGAGCAGAAAATGTTGTCGTGGTATTTTTGTCGTAACGGGAGAACCGTAACTCGGAATAACGCCCGGTTCGAAGCGTTGGAAATCTATTGAAATGCTCTATGTGATGGTGCAGTAGTGGCATGGAGATAAGTTAATTTTTGATGAACTATAGTTGGACTTTGTAGTAGACGCGGAGCGTGTGGTTTGTGTTCCCGCCATAACTCATGAATTGAGTGTCGGTCTGTCATGGGATGTTCCATACTTGTTTGAGTAAGTCAATGGATGCGTTAATCAAGGATGTTTGGATATATTCGAAGAGTATAGAGGATTATGTTGAGCATAAGGAACTGGGGTTACCAGTGTTAGAGAAAGAGCGGTGATATACTTCCGTAAGGAAAGTTCTGCCGAATCCGATAGAACTAATTGTGGTGTTTGTGATGCTTGTTGATATAATTAGGGGATTTGCTAAAGACAACTTCAGCGAGTTTCAGTTATGCAAAAGGCAACTTGAAGTGTGTAAGAGAAACCATCCGACCAGTGATTTAGAGTTGGTTGCTATTGTGGTTGTACCGGAGTCGGAGGCTTCGAAAGTTCAGACTGAGATCGGAGATGTTTGGTGATCTTAAGAGTTTAAGGTGTTTGTTTGATTTGAAAAAGTTGAAAATGAGGCAGAGGAAATAATTAGGATTTCTGGAGGATTACGACTTTGAGTGTAATTACCCTTTGGGTAAAGTGGATGTGGTAGATGATGCGGTGAGTTAGAAATGTTTGTGCATACCGAAGATGATGGTGAAAAGAGGTAGAACTGATTGAGAAATTTCATAATATGCGCCTTGTGAGTAAGGATACTTCTTATGGAGTTAAGCTTTTATTATTAAGATCTGACTAGTGATATCCTTGAGAAGAATCGAGAAAGTCAGAAATCTGGGTTGAGTAGTGAATTAGTTGAAATTGATAAATTAGAGTCGAAGAGTGAAAATCGGGTAGTATTTTCGCGGAGTTGATGTTGAGATTTCCAAAGAAATTGTAAAGACATAATTTTAATTTGGGTTGTTGCGAGTGGATTAACTATTCCGTGTTGAGGATATATGAGATGCATATTGAGGAAGTGGTGAAGTTGGATGAGATACTGACGAATATTGTGTCAGATGGAAATTTGAGGTTTATATTGAGATTTTGGATGGGCTTACAGGAAGCTTCGGGTACTAAGTTGAAGTTGAGTTCGACTCACCACCCGCAAACTGATGGTCATTCAGAGAGGACTATCGAGTTTGTAGAGAATTGATGAGAGCTTGGGTGTTGGATCAAGGTGGATCATGGTATGATTAATTACTGTTGATTGAGTTACCTATAATAACGGTTACCATCCTAGTGTCAGAATGGCACTATATGTGGCTTGGTGAGATAGGGAGTGTAGGACTCTCCTGTGTTGGAATGGGTCGAGTGGGAGTGTTGTGCTCATACCTGAAAATTATGTTTGAGATGGCTGAGAGGATCAAGAGGATCCAAGGAAAGATGTGTTTGGAAAGTCACGCCGGTGACTGATGTTGGTCGAGCTTCGAAGTCTCAGAAGTTCGCACCGTGTTCTGTGGTTTGTATCAAAGTGGCGCAGCAGAGGTATGGGAGGAGTAACATGTTAGACCGTTTTTCCCGCTGTCGCTATGAATTGGCATGATATGTTTCAGGTGTCTTAGTTGAGAAAGTACATTGAACCAGGTGGATGATGTACAAGTGAAAATAATTTGATTGTTGAGGCATTGCTATTTCGTTTGGACGAGCGAGAAACAACTCCGAAGGGAGGAGATATCTTTGGTGAAAGTAACTTGGGGAGGTGCTGCAGAAGGCAGTGTGACCTGTTAGTTGGAATGAAGGATGCGGGAAGCGTATCCGGAAGTGTTCCATCAGGTAATTTTCGAGGACGAAAATACTTAAAGTGGGGGAGAGTTGTAACACCCATTTTATTTATTTAGTCATTTTGGTGTTAATTTAATTATTTTATGTTGGTGCGCCCTTAGGTGGGGTGTGTTGGCATGTGATTGGTGAGTATCCTTGATATATAAGGATCATTGGTGGTGTGGAGATAATAATATAATAGTTAATAGTAATATTGGTGGTATTATTATTATTATTATTATTATTATTATTATTATTATTATTATTATTATTATTATTATTATGATTATTATCATCAGTATGAATATTATTATTGGTGGGTGTCCCTGATATGGGAGGATTATTGGTGGTGTTTTGATGAATATAATAATATAGTGTATAATATTAATATTGGTGGGAATACTATTATTATTATTATATTTATTATAGTTACTATTGTTATTAATATTATTATTATTTTGGTGAGATAATATTGTTATTATTATTATTATTATTATTATTATTTTATTAAGTTATTAACATTATTATTATTTTGGTGAGATAATAATAGGATTATTATTACTATTATTATTATTATTATTATTATTTTATTAAGTTATTAACATTATTATTATTCTGGTGAGATAATAATAGGATTATTATTACTATTATTATTATTATTATTTTATTAAATTATTAACATTATTATTATTTTGGTGAGATAATAATAGGATTATTATTACTATCATTATTATTATTATTTTATTAAGTTATTAACATTATTATTATTTTGGTGAGATAATAATAGGATTATTATTACTATTATTATTATTATTTTATTAAGTTATTAACATTATTATTATTTTGGTGAGATAATAATAGGATTATTATTACTATTATTATTATTATTATTATTATTTTATTGAGTTATTAACATTATTATTATTTTGGTGAGATAATAATAGATTATTATTACTATTATTATTATTATTATTATTATTTATTATTATTATTATTATTATTAAGTTATTATTATTATTGGGATTAGAGAATGAAAATAGAAACGTGAGGGATTAGAGTTTTACGATACATTGTGAGAAGTTAGAGAAGGTGGAAAAAGAACGATAGAAAGGAGAGAACGGAAAAGGGAACGAAAAAGGGAGCGAAGAACGAAGGAACAGGGGAAAATCAGAATTGGCCAAACCTTGGAGGATTCTTTCATCGATCAACCGATTAACAAGGTAAGGAGGGAGAAACTTGATTGGGAATGGTTTATACATGTATAGGGTAGTTGGGGATTCCTTAACCCCGTAGGAAATTGATCGATATATGATAATATATATTGTTATGTTATGATTGATGATGATTGTTGTTAATTATATAGTAATCGTTAATGAATTGGTGTTTTGGGATGATTTGGCATATAGGGCATATAGGGTGTTTTACAGTTTTTAGGGAAAATTCTGTATGGCTTTTGAGGTATCGATAAAGTGTGTAGGTGATGATTTTGGGAATAGGAATTAGAAGCCTATTGGTTACGGTAATGTGCAAGATTGGTACTAGAATAGACTGAGGATCTGAGTTGAGATGCTAGGTACAGTTTGGCCTTGATGCACTGTAAGAATGATGAGTGTGGGAACTAACTTGTGTACTTGGTGATAGTGCACGTTTCCCGTAATAATGACTGGTGGACAATTAGTTGATGTATATGTATGTAGTGATCAATAGGATCGCGTACCCCCGAGTGGTGGGATATGTTTATATCTGGGTGTTAAAGTATGAACCTGTTTACTATCTGGTTGATTTATATGGTGTTGGTGTATGTTATATCTGTACATATATGCATTGATGTATGATGATATGATCAGGAGGATCGTGTGCATGTTGAGTACCTAAATATATTAGTTATGCATTGGTGTGTGCATATCATGGTGTTTTGGTGGGATGAATCATGTCTCAGGAGGAGCGTAAGTGATTCATCCGTACTCCTTTGTGGAGAATGGTGGGGGATAGATCATGTCTCAGGAGGAGCGTAAGTGATCTATCCAGGTTCGATTGAATGAACCAACGAGTCGGTACCGCATGCATGGTGTTGAGTTGCATTTTGCATTATAATATGTTATATTGTAATTTGAAGAGTAGGTTCGTTATATGGTGTTGTTGGGGGGAATAATTGATGTGTTGGTGTGTTTTACTGCCTTATTACATGTATTACATTACCATTATATTTTTGATCATGATTTCTCACCCCTTTGTTGTTGTTGTGGTCTGTGTTTCTTCGGAAGTACAAATAATCCAGGTGCTTAGCTAGCTTGGATATTGGTGTGATTGTCGAGTCTAGGATGCTCTGATACGTAGCACGGGACTTGGGTATTTTTATTTGTTTTATATTGAACTGATATTTTATTTCCCTGTGAACGTATCAAACTTTTATTGAATTTTATTATTTAATATTCCGCTGAAGTTGGAGATAAACCTTTTTATAAGGAAACGTTGTTTTTATGTGATATCCCACTTGAGAGAATTGGAACTCTGATTTTGTTTATTTATAATGTTTATTAATTTAATTGATTTTGGGAAGTGGGGTGTTACAACTCCTGCTTAGCAGGTAGAAATGGCATCCCTATGGTCTCTGCTCTGGTCCTGATCCATGTCACATACGGAGCATAAGCTTGGCTATTACTTTTACCCAATAATGACTTTCCTCGTCTACTAATATCATTCCAGGCATGCTGAAGCTTAGATAACATATCCTCCTCTAGAAGACCGGTGAGGTACAAAGATTCCTGCACCTCTTCATCCCTTGGCGGAACCCTCAAAGCATAAGCAAACTGTCTGACAAGTAGAGACAGATTATAGTTGATACAACCCTTTCTTCCAATCAAAGGCACATTCGGAAACCCACTGCAGCTGAATATGACTTTGGTACCCAAAATATCTCTATCAAACCAAACAATACTCTCAGTTGACAGACCCATAAATCGCTCAGACCACTCAGCTGTGGCTGCAGATGAAGCAAAGAGACCCTTCTTGAGTAGGTGACTATCAAACCATCTGTAGAGTAAGGGCACACAGCATGATACATTCTTACCCCTTCTATTCTCGTTCTTGTAATGGAAGGAGTGATACACATCGCCAATCAAGGTAGGAACTGGATCCCCTGATGCAAAGATATGAAAGGCATCCAAGTCTACAAAATAAGGCATGTTAGGAAAGAAAATGATGCCATATATGCAGAGAGCAAGAATGGCGTTGAATACAATCCAACAACCGTCTTTGGCACACTATTGGGCTTTCCCAACTAGGAACTGAAGAGAAAATCCAGGAACCCCATTCCAACTGGACAATATCAACTCAAAGGCATCCATATGAAGAGAAAGAGCTAGATTAGCCAGATTAGGCTTAGCATCCATATGAACAAATGGCATCTGACTCTTGATAGGCACACCCAATAACTCAGCATACTCCTCTAATGTAGGTGCAAGAATGAAGTCCAGGAAAGTGAAACATCTCAACGGAGGATCATAGAACTGCAGCAAGGCATACAACCCATTCAACTCATACACAGAAGGCTTACAGACCAAACTGAGCAGCTTCCCATAATACTTTCTGAATTCACCTCTCACAGTATCATCTGCCAAAGCAATCAGACTGGAAAACTAAGCAACATCTGGAGTGGGAGCTTGTAGGCCACATTCTTCCTCAGAGAACCCATAATAGCACAACAAAAGGTAAGAAAATACCGGAACCGGGGGATAATGTACCTGCAACACAGACACACATTAATGATATGCAAATGAGTATGCAAAATGCAAAATGCAAACATGCAACAGGGGATCAAGATGGCTGCTGAGAAGACCAAAGCTCTGATCCAACACAATCATAACACTGCTCTGATAGCACAACCCTGAAGAGAACCAGTAAATATGCACTGTCGAGAACAACCACATCTCTGATGATAAGAACCTCTGAACCCAACAACACTGATTCACTGTCAAGAAAACCAGGTAGTATGAAGGTTAAGGTTTCCTGCAATAACCCGACCCTGCTCACAGGTGTGGACCTAATCACAAACAAGGTATGGTATCCTATGTGTTTCCCAGCGTCACAGACTTTCAAGAGTGATGATACGATACCCAGAAGGTGTGGCATTATCATCCCTTGAAATGGCCTCACTCTGCTGAGTCACAAATGATCGGTCCCCAGAGTTGACAGTCCTCCAAACCAATAACCCCTCAAGCCCAAAGGGCCGGAAAAGAAGTCAACCGGGAGAACCTCGTCTGAGCGTGGATTTCATGAGACACTAGTGCCTGCAAAGCAAGCACGCGCCCACTAATTTCCACAATTAATGCTAAGTACACTTAAGCCTGGGTCTGGCTTCTCACTCATCAGAGCCCCTTCCCATAACAACACAATAATAATATCATACTGAAAATAAAATGTGGAAAGTAAAGTGCGATGAATAAAACCCAACAGGTAAACACACAAGCGTTAGGATTGACTCGCATAGGGAACCAGAATTTCCCCAGTAGAGTCGCCAGCTGTCGCTATTGCGAAAAACGAGGCCGGCAAGACAGAAGAGTCGCCACCTTTCGTTATTTATCCCTTAGAACGGGAAAGGAAACGATCGGAAAAACCTGACGCAAAAGGTATAAGACAAGGCCATCATAACCATTGCCTAGATTCGGGAGTCGGTTACGCAAGGGGAAGGTATTAGCACCCCTCACGTCCATTGTACTCGATGGAATCCATGCTTGTTGTGTTTATCTGACAGGTTTGTTATATCTATCTACACTAAGGGTCTGGTCTGAAAAGAAAAGAAAATGACTCGGCAAAGCGTCGCACTTTATGCCTACGTATTCCCGTCTGGAATGAGAAATCAGAGTCAACGTAGTTCGCCTAACTACGGGGGAAGGTTGCTCGCCAAGATATCGCATCTTGTGCCTATGTACTTTCACACGGCGCGAAAGATCAGAGCAAACGTAGTTTGGGACAACGAGAGACACATGTTTGTCTTTTTTTTTATCCGAGTAGGGTTAACAGACGGTTCCAGCAGTTGGTGTATGCAGCTCGCTCAACGAAGACTTAGGCGTTTACTGTTTGCGGTAGAACCGGGAGTTAACAGAACTCTCCTTCCGAAAAAGGTTTCCAAAAATTAAAGGTCCAAGAGGATAAAAATATGTTTGATCTTTGTTTTCGGTTTTTTAGAAGAAGTATCTTTTATGGATGTTTGCAACTGATATCGCACAGAGACTATGACCTGAGAGTGAATGTGTCGCATGTCACCCAAAGGGTGCCATACTAAACATCCAGACTGTTGAAAATAAACTCTCCAACAATCCTTTCTCAAGTAGCTTAAGGCTCGTAGTGTACGAAGTCAATCAACCTTTATTACTGTATTTTGATTTTGTTTGCAGATGAGAAGAGAAAAGACGCACTAAAGGGGAACTGATCCAATCCTAAAGTTGTCATGCAAAATTGATCCTATGGTTGAGGTTAGGAGGGAAGCTAACTAATGTTATCATGCATGGTTAGAACCCTAATGTCTGTCATAACTCTTCCTAAACAAGAGAAGTCAGAGTTCCTAGGGGAACATGGCAAAGGAAAATAAACAGCAAAAGGAATAACTGTAAAGAAATAACTGTAAATAAAATGCAAGCAATGCAACACGCAAGCAGAAGGAGCCAAGCTCAGCTTCTAGAGCAAATAATCCTAGAGGCAACACACAAAACATAGGCAAGGGAGACAAACTCAACCTTAAGCCAGCAAGCAAAGCCAGTCAATAACAGTCAAGCAGAGGGAGACAAACTCAACCTCTAGATGCAGACAAGCAAAGGGAGCTATTCTCAACCTTTAGGATGCTCTTAAGCCTAGATCACTATATGAGAAACCTAGTCTAATGCAACACACAATCAATCAGTCACACAAGCAAAGCAGAGCAGTCAGAGAAATAACAGATAAAACAGCTCAACAGCAAAGCAGATAAACAGCAAACAAACATCTCAACAGCAAAGCAGATAAACAGCAAACAATCAAAGAGCTGAAAGCAAACAACTCCAAGCTCAAGCCTTTAAGAGAAGTCTTCATCTTCATGCTTCAACAAGCTCCAACACAAAGGAAGAAAATCAACATCAAGAATATTGATTGATGATGGGAAGCAGGAAGGAAACCAAAGGAATCCAACCTGACACTCAACCAGTCATCTGAGAGAGGCATCCTCAAAGGTTCTACCTCTTGTAAAATGCCACACATCCTTCCAAAGGAAAGATGAGGCTTTCACATAGGGACCTTGAATCATAGGATGAGAATGGAAAGCAATCAAAGCAATCCATGTTTATTTAAAGAAAGAGAAAGCAAACTAGGCTCTTCCTAAACCCTAATTGAACAAGCTCAAAGAAAGCTTCTAAAGGGAGGTCTAAACACCAAATCAAACATCACCAACAAGCAACCAGAAGCTTATACATGTCTAAAACACCACCAAATAAGATTAGCAAGCCTATTATGCACTAAAGGCAACCATTGAAGTCAATCTAAAGCAAGTGCTATGTTGAAAGCAACTTAAAACTAGTCTAAGTTTTAAATCTATGAAAAAATCTAAACCACCTTCTAAAATCCTAAGAAATTTTCTAAGGGAACCTAAACATGTTAAGGACCTATGGGCAAAGGACCTGAACCTTAATCTAAAGTGAAGTCACCTAAAGAAAACTTAGATCCCAAGGTATCACATAAGAACCCTAAAATGGAAAGTCTAATGATCCTAATTCAAAACAGAACCTAATATTGTCTAAAAAATCTACATTAAATCATAGGGGATCATGCATCTCTAATCTACCTGCTAGCAAAAAATCAGCCCAAGATTCTATACCAATTGCAAGAACAAAAATCAGAAAAATCATGTATCAAATATACAAAATTAAAGAAATTAATAAAATGGAGAAAATCAAATTAAATTGAAAAATAAGCAAAAATGAAATGTAAGAGCACAGAAAAATCACAAAATAAAAGAGGATCATGAGCATATTTTTGGATTATTTTTCTGATGAAAATTGAAATTAATATGAATTTTAGAATGAAAATGCAATTAAAATAAAAAGAAAATCAAATAAAAGAAATAAAATGCTGAGAAAATGTCACAGGCGTTGGATGGTTGGACTTGGTCTCATGATCCAAAGGCTCTCAGGCTGCCACCTCAATAAATGAAACACAGCGTTTCATTCCAAAACTCAAACTCTCAGAACAAGTCATGGCCACACGATGAGGGGACTTTGTCAATGTTTCAGGATGATCCAAGGGCTTCTCCTTCATCTTCTCCAATTCAAACTCATATGGAGGGAAGTTATTCCGGTGGTGGTCCGGTGGTCCTCAGCCATCTTATCCGGCGAGGCCACATTTACATGATTCCACTCCATTTTTCCTCCTGATCTCAAATATGACATTCAATTCATCTAATTCCTACTAGATTTTGAAGCCCGATCGTGAATCCAAACCAAGTCATAATCTGAATTATCATCAAAACCTAATCTAATGCCATAGATCCAATCTACATTCTTCAGAGATCATCAAGAACTAATCAAATCGTGCCAGATCTCCATGATCAAGCAGTTATAACTCTCAACAGAAATCACACCTCATCCTAAATTGTCTCTAATAAACCAAATTCTTATCCATATTTCATCTATGTTTCAATTCAAAGCCTAACCACATACTAACCATGCCTAGATCGTGCTAGAATTAGTGGAATTTTGGAAGTTACATACCTGACTTTGAGCTTCAAATTGAGGTGGTTAGGAAGCTTCTCTTGGTCCAATCTCTTGCAGATATGTTCGATGGAGTGTGATGAAGCTTCTAGAAACCTTGATTTGGCTTGAATCCTTCTAAATCAGAATTCACGATTTCACTTGGAGCTCTTGAAACTCAACTCTCTATCTCTGCTTCCAGCATGAATTGGTCACCAAAATGGAGCAAAACCTCCTTCTGAACTTAAATAGAAATGGTTTATGGGCTTTTGAGGTCCAATTGAGGCCCAAATCTAGAAATCCAATTTTCAAGTTTCTTTGAAAAACTCCAACATGGTAAACACGAATTCTGGCTTAAAACTTCTCTTGGAAGCTTTCATTCTTTCCCTTGTGGTCTGGTGAGAGTGTCTAGAGTGATTAGGGAGCTTGAATTCATCACATGACCAAATTTGGATGTGTTGCTTGCTTGTGAAGTAACAAACCATAAAGCTATGAAATTGACCTCAAATGAAAAATCCAATATTGCCAATGTGTTTAGAATGTCTTTTCTGATTAAAATGAGTATTCATATGGCCTATTTTGAACACAAATGAATTAATTATGAATTTTTCAATTAAATGCCTTTAAATTCTTCCTTTTGCAAAATTTCTCAAACCAAGTCTCACCCTAAAAACATCATTTTGAACAAGTTTCATGTTGAACAAAATCTCATTTGAAGCTTGAAAGATGGATAAAATGACCTATAACCTTACTTTCCTAAAATACCCCTAACTTGTAAACCTCATAACTTGAGTTCTACAATTCATATGGAAGACTTCTAATACAATTTTGAAATCTAAGATCAAGACCTACAACTTTCATGTTGTCCAAAAGTTTAGTAGAAACACCCTTCTAGGTTAAACGTTCCATGGAAGTTGGTGAACTTTCACATACAAATTTCACATTCCTCATATGACCTGTAACTTGTCTGGACCATAACTTGAGTTCTATAAATCCAATGGAGGACTTTTAGTACTCAAATTAAAGCTAAGAGCATGCTCTACAAGTTTCATGTTGGCCAAAAGTGGAGATGAAACGTTTATCTTGAGATAAGTGATCTTGAAGTTAGGCACTAAATAGGGGATTTTACCCTGAGAACCCTAATTTAGCAACTCCTCACACTTTGAATTCTTCTTGCATAGATCTTGGAATATCATTTTATATATCTCAGCACAACTATCCATGATTACAAAGACTCAAAGATGAGCTTTTATCCTCTTCAATTGCATAATTGACTTAGGATTACTCAGATGAAAACCCTAATTACAACACCCTCAGCTGTGGCTCTCCACACTTGGCATAATGACTTGTCTGAGCTCTCTCATGACACTCAAGGCACTCTATTAGATCTATCCACAAACTCTCTCCTTGATCAAGGCTCCACAACCCACTGATGATCTTCAATTGGTCCTTAGATTAGGAGATTAACCACATACAAACAACTGAACTTCTCAAGAACCCAACCCTCTTCCTGATGACTATGGTGACTTCTCAAGCTTGAATAAGACCTCTAGATAGGCTCCTCTGGATATAAACCACACTTGATCCCCTGCACAAATGAACAATGCTATGCTATGCAAATGTTAGATCAATGATATTCTAATGCAATGAAACATAAACCAAGTAAGAAAAGGTTATGCAAATTTTGGGGTGCAACGGAAGCTGCTAGTTATTCAAAGGTCAATTCATCTTCACTGGAGTCTTCGTCAGAATAGTATCTTCTAGTCAAGGCAATTACATGTTTGGCAGATTCTTCTTCAATCTCACTGTCAGAGTCTTCATCAGTCCATGAGATAGCTAGACCTTTCTTTTCCTTCTTAAGGTAGGTAGGGCATTCAGATATGATGTGACCAAAACCTTCACACTCATAACACTGTATCCCTTTGCTGTTTGAGGAATTTTCTTCAGTCCTAGCTCTTCTTCCTGCATCAGTGGACTTACTGATGTTAGGTGAGATGTTCTTGACATTTGCCCTTGTCTTTATATTCATTCTTTTTATTACCTTGTTGAATTGTCTTCCCAGCAGAACCATGGCCTTTGATAGGCTTTCATTTGTATCCTTATCAGAATCATCATCTCTTCCTTCAGTATTTGACGCAAAAGCTATATTCTTTTTCTTGTCAGCTTTGTCACCTATTCCTACTTCAAAGGTTAATAAGGAGCCAATGAGTTCATCAACTCTCATCTTACAGATGTCTTGTGCCTCCTCTATGGAAGTTACTTTCATGTCAAATCTCTTGGAAGAGATCTGAGAATTTTTCTTACTAGTTTTTCCTCAGACATCCTTTCACCAAGAGCACTAGAAGCATTGGCAATCTCAAGAATATTCATATGAAAGTCATGTATGCTCTCATCATCTTTCATTCTCAGGCTTTTAAAATTAGTTGTACGGAGTGAAGTCTAGACATTTTTACCTTGGATGTTCCTTCATGAGTAGTCTTTAGAATCTCCCATGCTTCCTTAGCAATAACACAATTGTTAACCAACCTGAATATGTTCCTATCAATTCCATTGAACAAGGCATTCAAGGCCTTGGAGTTTCCTAGAGCCATATCATCTTCTTCCTTTGTCCATTCTTCCTCAGGTTTTAAATTAGATGTAGCTTTTCCATCTTTATCAACAATCACAGGATGTTCCCATCCTTTTATGACAGCTTTCCATGCCTTGTTGTCCAGAGATTTTAAGAAAGCAACCATCCTAGGTTTCCAATATTCATAATTATTCCCGTCCAAAACAGGTGGTCTATTCACAAATCCTCCTTCTTTGTCCATGGTACCAGAAAGTATAGTCCCTAAATCTTACCCAGAACCAGAGAAGGATGCCTGCTCTGATACCAATTGAAATTCTGGTATTAGATACTAGATGTCGAAGGAGATGTTCACGACACAAATATTTGTTTGATAAGAGCAAAGAACCAAGCTAAACAAATAACAATTAAAAGAGACACAACAATTGTTAACCCAGTTCGGTGAAAACACACCTACATCTGGGGGCCACCAAGCCAGGGAGGAAATTCACTAATAGTAGAATTAATTCAAAGCTAAACTCCCAGTTTACAACTCCTCACTTATTCTCTACCCATGCAATTTCTGCCTAGAACACACCTAGACAAGAGACACCTCTCACCCCGCCTCAATCACAACAGTGATAAAAATTCAATAGAATAAAAAGACTTCAGAAGACACTCTTCAAAGTCACAACTCGATCTTGCTTAAAAGCTTCAATCAAGTACAATACACTCGTGCTTACAAGCTTTGAGTGAACAATTTACAATTAACAACCTAGTCCAATTCACACATTAAACAATGAGTGAATGGCTCATAAAACTAACACACACGAAGCCTAAATCTTAAACAGATGCACACACTTTTTAATCCTTGCTTCTCTAATCTTCAAGCTAGGGTTTCAGCCTCCTTAAATAGCAATACAGAATGGGCTTGGGCTATAGCAAAAATAATAGCAGGTTTTAGAAGAGATTCCAATCTTTATAAATAGCAGCAATAAACCAGATTTGATTTGATCAACCAGATCTAATCAAATCAATCTCCCAATATTCAAACATTCTTCTGAAAATAACTTCAAATCAAATCCAATATGATCCACAATAAGTGTATCAGAAATGCCTATAGTAAGCCACTAGAAACATGCAGATTCTGCACCAGGAAAGTGCAGCCAGCTTGCACAAAAAGATTGGTTACAAACACATTCATACATAATGTTTAGTCCATGAGTGTCAAGCCATCTTGTTTGACATCATGAGAAAAGACATGTTACAAAGCACAAAGCAACCTACTGATCCTAACAGACAGATGTCACGACATCCTGTAGGACATCTTGTGATTACTCCCAGTTTTACCAAAATACCTGCCAATCAAGAACTAACAAGATGAATGAAAGAGTAGGAAATTAAGCATAAAGGCATACATACATAACAACACATTCAAGCATACATGTAAAATCATAGTTTAATTAATTCACAAATGGAATTATGAATTAAGTAAATATTATATGAGGAGATGAACAACATGTACCTTGGTAATTTTTGAAGAATCATGAGAGAGAATCATCGTGTCATAAGTAGCGATGAATAGGTGATATTTCAAACATCAATATCATCAAAAATACCAAATTCTCTCCTTATCTTGTAGAATGACTCATTTTCTAGCAGTTTTGTGAAGATATCCGCCAATTGATCATACATATCCACAAATGTGACTCCAACATCTCCTTTAAGAACATGGTCTCGTAGGAAATAATGTCGGATGTCTATGGGTTTAGTTATTGGCTGCATGACTAGATCCTTTGTTAGGTTGACAGCACTTGTATTGTCACACCTAAGTGGAATGCATTCTAGATTCAGTATGTAATCACATAGTTGTTATTTTAGCCATAAAGTTCAAGCAAAACACTTTCTTCTGCAATATATTATAGTTCTGCTATACTAAGAGCAACATAAGCCTTCTTTTTACATGACCATGAAACAAGTGTATTGCCTAAAATGTGGCATGTACCACTTGTGATTTTTTTGTCTGCTTTGTAACATACATAATCCGAGTCAGAGTAACTAACTAAATCACATGCACTACCTTTCGGATACCATAACATTACATTTTTGGTTCCCTTTTAAGTACTTTATGATCATTTTTACTAAGGAAATGTGGAATTCCTTTGGACATGCTTGATATTGAAAAGAAAGACAAACACTAAACATAATGTCAGGACGACTAGTAGTTAGATATAATAATGAACCAGTCATACCTTAATAACTTTTTATATCAATTGAAACACTAGATTCATCTTGATTAACATACGTGCTAGAACCCATTGTTGTATTAATCTCTTTGCAATTTTCCATATCAAATTTCTTCAAAAGATCCATACAATACTTGGATTGATTCACGAAGATACCATTCTTTGATTGCTTGATTTATGGTCTAAGAAAAAAGTTTAGTTTACCCATCATAATCATCTCAAGTTCTCCTTGCGTCATCTTTGAAAATTCTTCACATAAGTCCTGATTTGTTGATCTGAATATGATGTCATCAACATATATTTGAACAAATAAGGTGTGATTTTTGATCTTCTTGACGAACAATGTTGTATCAACCTTACCTTTGTCAATTCCTCTTTCACATAGAAAGTTGCCAAGTCTATCATACTGATAATTCACTTTTTTGTGAGTTATTATAGACCTTAACAATTGAATTTATCTTTTTAATTTAGTTTAATTTATTTCTTTTTGTTATTATTGAGTAGATTATAAAGAGCACAACATGTGCTCTCTTTTGTGAGTTTTTATATGTTTGTTGCTTGTGTAGATATGACTTCTGATGAATCTTGGCACGATAGTACTGGAACAACAAGTTAACCCCAACTTTGAGAAGAAAGATGAACAAAATAGAGGATGCATTGGAAGTTACAAAGAGTAGATATTCATAATTTTAGGGCTTACGTGGCACCAACCAGCATGATGGAGTGCATTTGAATCAAATGGCAAAGAGATAAGATCAAGGCTCTAAAAGACATAACTCTGCGCCATAGTACACCCACTACAACACCCAACTTGTCTTCCTACTACAATGGACTACTACAAGACACCGCTTCTTGCATAGTTGCACCATTAGCCTGCCACAAAATATTTTGTCTCCCACATGCTGATTGTACATGGCTCTACACTAGTACAAAAAGGAAAAATTGGAGGGAATCATGTTGATTTTTTTGGGCCAGAAATCAAGAATATCCAAAAGCCCATAATTCAAGGCACCACAAAAACCTAGATGAAAGTGACTATGAAAGACCTCTTGGAGGAAATGAAAAGAAGTTCAGAAATTTAGAGAGAGAAACACTTGGTGGAAATTGGTTAAGAGAGCAATAACAAAAGTGGAGAACTCTTTATTCTCATCATCTCAAGTGCATGCTACCAATAGCTGGAAATCTTAGATGTCAAAGTTGGGATGTATCGAGTAAAAATTGCGAGTCATATTTGATATTCAAGATGTAACCAAATTTTGATGATGGTCTTAAACCATTGGCATCAAATCCCTTATAAACACAAAGTAGTAAAGAAAAAGGATAAGATGGTCTTATTTTACATACACTAGTGCGTTAATGTGAATGTGCTCAAGAAAATTGCATAAGAAACCACATTCAAAGGGATATAAGACATGATATATATTTATTATATCTTAGTAAATATACTCTAGTTTTTCTATTTTCTAGTATTTAAACTTTATTGTGATCCCTTTTCTACATACTTTTTCCATTTTAATGAAAACCGTAACCATTTTCTCTTTAGTTTATTCGTTCTCCTTTGTGTTGCACCCCAAAATTTGACCAACCGGTTCCCACATCTGGTTTATGTTTCGGCTCATTTTGCATTTGCATTCGCATACCGCATATATTGCATTTTTTCAATCATGTTGATGTTATCGGGATCACAACCCTGGTTTCACATTTCGGACGTTTCAGACCAGTTCGGATGATCGGAGTTTCATTTTGGGGAAATCGTGCTTCCCGGTGTTTTCAGCTTACACTGTTGTTTTTGGAGGATATTTTGTTGTCTGAGTTTTATCGTTTATTTCGATTGGGTCTCTCTTTCTCTTTTATTGAGTTTAATTGCTTTAATAGCATTTTTTTAGAATTTTATAGATTTTTCTAGATATTAAATAGGTTTTATTAAAATATTAGATACTAATCTTTTTGTATTAAATAGAATATAGATTTTGTAGTTTTAATAGATTTTTAATATAGAGTGTTATTAGAGTTTAATAGTTTTTAGAATAAATAGATATTAGGTTTAATAGAATTAATAGAATTTAGTTTCTTTTTTTAATAGATTTTAATAGTATTATAGATTAAGATAGTTTTTTTAGAATTAATAGTTTCTTTTATTAAATAGGTGTTAATAGATTTTAATAGATTTTAATTTAGGTTTTAGTAAGATCTTAATTGTTTAGTTTTATTAATTAGGTTAGTTAATCCTTAGTTAATTAGTGTATTAATTGTCATTTTCTTTAATTAGGTCTTTAATCATTTTCGTTTTTTTCATTTAAGTCAGATTAGCCTCTATTAATTGCAATTAAGTCCAGTTCACATCCATTAATCACGTTTAATCATTTCACATTAAGTCCATTCATCAGTAGTGGGCCATTTGTCCGTTTTTGGGGGCCCAGAGTCCATTTTCGGTGCCACATGTCATATAAATTCAATGCCACGCGTGTTAATTTTTTTTGGCCACCTCATTCTCTCCTTGACAACTCAGTATTCCACTTACTCTCTCTCTCTCTCTCTCTCTCCCACGCGTCACCCCCTCTTTCTCTCCCTCAGCCCACGCGTCCCCACCACCACCACTCTGACTGCATGCTGGCCACGTAGCTTTCCACTATCCTAGCCTCACCGCCGACCATGCAAACCACCAGAGGCATCGCCGGAGAAATCATCCTCCACCGCAACTAACCGCCGGAGATCGTTAGCTCATCAGAAACTGCAAAATTTCCAGAAATTCATCCAATCTTCATCTGCGTTTCTTCAAGGGTTCACCGAAAAATTCATCAGAACTACCGGAAACTGCAAATTACCAAGAACTTCATCACTCGTTCATCTCAAATCTCTAGGATTTCAACACCTTCAACGTATTTTTCTTCCCTTCAAGATCCAAACACAGATCATCCGCATTTCGTTTAACGATCTTCATCGTTCTTCATCTACAGATTTCAGCAGTTCAAGAATATTCATCGTATTCTTCGTCCGATCAAGAATATTCGTAGATCTTCAAGAACATCATCCAGTCAGCTTCGTCGCGCGTCAAGATCCTCAGAATGTCAAGATCGTCTTCGTTCATCATCCGGTTTGCTAATCTTCATCCGTTCATCACACGAGCTCCATCAATGTTGTGGATCTTCAAGCATCGATAAAGAGTTCTTCAGAAGCGGGTCCGTCAAGCTCTTCGTAAGCTTCGCTTATCAACGCTTCCAGAACTCATCATCTTCGTAGCGTCTCCAGGTTCTTGCTTTGAACTTGTTAGCTTGGTAGCTTGTTTGTTTTTTAGCCGAGAACTAGGTGGTGTTAGAATACCAACAGAGATTGACGAGAGGGCTTTTGTGAGATGGAGGTTAGGGAAAGGTAGCTTGAGCTGAGAGTTTGAGACGGTGAGATTTGTGTTAGAGAAAGAGTTTGTGACGAGAGAGAAGTCTGGGAGATGATGGGAGCGACACACGGTTTAGTGAACAGTGGTGAGGAAGTTTTGAGAGGGCTAGGGTTTTGTCCCGCTAGTATTGAGAGGGCCATGGGCGTTTGAGTGATTGCGGGCCTCAAGCCCTGAGTGTGTTTTTTGCTAGCTTCCCCTCCGCTTTTCTTATCGCACCCCCCTTCCCCGTGTGTGTGTGTTGCTGGTGGGCTTGGCCCAGTGTTATTGTTTTTTTTTTGCTACTTACCCCCCCCTTACTGGGCCCAGTCTGGAAAATAACTAGGGAATATTGCTATTCACCACGCCAGTTTGCTATTTTTAGTTGATTTTCTTTTATTTTCATGTTTTACCTAGGGTTAGAAATTAATTCATAATAAATTGAAAAATGATCATTTTAGGATGAGACTTTTTTTCCCTGGTTTCCTTAAGGTCTCTAGAATTTTATAGGATTAAAAATATATTAATTTTATGCATTTTATATTTTTTGGCATATTTTACAATTTTAATGCTTTTATTTTACTTTTGTTAGATACTTCATTTTTCTGAATTTAGTATGAGAGTTTGGTGAGGAATTTTGAAGTGATTCTTGTGAGGTTGATTAGATTAGGGAAGCATGTAACCTTAGGAATTTTTTAATATTTTTTTGATTAAAATTTAGGGTAGTTTGAGAGGTGAATAGGAGAGGTGTTAGAATTAGGGTTTTAACACAACTAGTTGTAGTTTAGGACATAGTTTGGAGACTTAGGGTTTGATTTAGGCCTTGGGGTTTATATGGGGCATTGGGTATACGCTTAGATCCCCTTAGAAATTTAATTAGGATTTTATGATGAGTTTTAGCATTTTATTTGATTTTTACAACTTGTGTGGTGATTGTGGGTTTCTCCATTGGATAATTGGTTTGGTTGTATTTGTGTGGGGCTATTTTGGGGGTGCTTTTGGCTTGGGCTTTGCTTGGATGACTTGAAGATCCAATGAAGTTGCTTGGGATGGCTTGAAGAAGCTTGGAGTTGAAGATTTCTCATCTGTTGGAGTGCTTGTCAGAGGCTTAGGGATTAGGATATGTAGGAAGAGCTTTAGACTAGTCTTGTTTCTTCTTTCAAACAGAGAGAGCTTCTTGTGCCTCTATTCAATCCCATGACACAAGGTCCCCCAAAGAAGTTCCATCTCTCCTTAGGAGGGATATAGAGCATGCTTTTGTTGGGTAGAACCTTGAGGATACCTTTCATTTGCAATGTTAAGTTCTTAGTGATTTCCTTGGGTTGTCACTAAGCTTCTTAACATTTCAACTTAATCTGTTAATTGATTCTTTCTTAGAGATGAGGCTTATTGAAGATAGGAGCTTATCTAAAGCTTTATGATTGTTGAAGATTGATGATGGGGTCTTGCTTGGAGAAGTTGTTATTGTCAACCCTTTGCTGTTTGCTCAACTGTAGCTGTCAGAGCTGTTGCTGCTTGTGCTGCTTACTGTAGGAGCTGGATGGTTGCTGTCAGAGCTGATGCTGGCGTTATTTGATTTTCTGTATTGCTTGTTGGCTTGTACAGCTTGCCCCTAAGGTTTGAAGTGAATACTGTTTCACTTTGCCTATTGTTTTCCCAGGTTCGAGGTTGAGCGGGACTCCCTTGCCTTGCTTGTACTGCTGCATTGCATACTTGTTTACTGCTTACTGTATATATCTGTTTCTTTTGCTGTTTATCCCCTAGGATCTCTGTTTCCCTCTGTGCAAGAGGGAAATATGACAGACAATAGGTTCTTATCCATGCATGACAACTTTAGGGTAGTTTTGCTTCCCCTTTTTAACCATAGGCTTTTTAGAGCTTCTTTCTCTTTTCTCATCTCAAAACACTTCAAAAAAAATACAGTAATAAGGTTAATCGATGTCGTTGTTACGAGCCTTAATACATTTGAGAAAAGGTTGCTGGAGGGTCACTCTTCAGTAATCTAATTGCTTAGCGTGTTACCCTTAGGGTGACATACGACGTAGTCACTCTCAAATCATAGTCTCTAGTGCATCAGAGATTGCGAACACATTAAAAAACATTTCTTTCGTAAAAGATTCAAAACAAACATCAAAGTGTCATTTTTGTCCGCTTGGACTCCTAATCAGAAGAAAACCTTTTTAGAAGGATCTAAAAAACAGTCAGACAAATCTGTGTTTTCCGTAGCCCGAACTACGTTTGCTCTGATCTTTCATGCTGTATGAAAGTACGTAGGCATAGGATGCTGTATCCTAGCGAGCAACCTTCCCCCTTTAACCCGTAGTTAGGCGAACTACGTTGACTCTGATTTCTCGTTCCAGACGGGGATACGTAGGCATAAAGTGCGATACTTTGCCGAGTCATTTTCTTTTCTTTTTAGACCGGACCTTTAGAGTAGATAGAATAACAATCTGTACTAGAAAACAAGCGTGGATCCTGTCGAGTACGGCGGACGTGAGGGGTGCTAATACCTTCCCCTTGCGTAATCGACTCACGAATCTAGAATTTGGTTGCGACGACCGTTTCCTTTCCCGTCTTTGCGTTAGGTTTACTTCGAGCATTTCCTTTCCCTCCTTTGGGATAAATAACGCATGGTGGCGACTCTTCTGTCATAGCCGGCGCCGATTTTCGCAGTAGCGACAGTTGGCGACTCTGCTGGGGACATACTTTGGTTCCCTACGCGAGTCAGTCCTAGCGCTTGTTTTCCCGTCGTGGGTGTTATATAGATTTACTTTTCTGTCTTTACTTTCCGCATTTTATTATCAGCTTTATATTGTTATTGCTGTTGTGGGGAGGAGGTGATCTGTTGAGAGATAAGCCGGACCTGGGCTTGAGGTTACACCTAGACTTAGAAGTAGAGAGTAGTGGTTAGCCTGCTTGCTTAGCTCGCACCAGCTAGCCGCGAAATCTACGCTCGGACGAGATTCTCTTTGATGCTTCTTGCCTGGCCCTTAGGGCTCGACAAGTTGTCTGACCCGAGGATTATCGACTCTGGGGACCGATCAATTGGAAGTTGGCTGAGGAGGGCCTCTTCAGGACATGATGATGCCACACCTTCTGGGTATCGTATCATCAGTCTTGAAAGTCTGTGACGCCAACGACCGCATAGGATGCCATACCTTGTGTCAGTTGATAGGACATCTACCTGTGAGAGGGGTTGGGGCATGCAAGAAACTGGACCTCCAGACTACCCGGTTTTCTTGATATTGGATCAGTATGTATGGTTACCTGGGTTTCTTCATCAGAGCTTTGTTATGGGTCTGTTGAGACCAGGCTGGAGCATTGTTATGGGTCTGTCGAGACCAGGTTTGAACAATATTGTGGGTCTAAGGAGACAAATATTATGGATGGATCTCCTCAGCAATATATCACTTGATCCCTGTTGCATTATTTTGCATATTGCATTGTTGCATACTCATTTTGCATATCATTAACATGTATTTATGTCGCAGGTGTGTTCATTCCCCTCTGATTCTAGTATATCTTCTGGCCAGACATGGAGTCCACAAAGAGGACAGTTGCTTACCGGTTGCATTCGCCTGATATCAGTTCCTTGCTGGGATTGGTTGCTCTAGCAGATGAGAGAGTGAGGTCCGAGTTCAGAGTATCCTATGGGAGATTGTTTAGTTTGTTATACAACCCTTCCGCATTTGAGACGACTGGGGTGTATACTCTGATGCAGTTTTATGAGCCGCAGCTGAGATGTTTCCTATTTCTCGACTATATTCTGGCACCCACTTTGGAGGAGTATTCTGCCATGTTGGGGGTTCCCGTGTTAGACCAGATGCCCTTTATACATGTTGATGCTGAGCCTGATTTGGCTACACTTGCTGAGATTGTCAGTTTGGATGCTTCTGAGTTCCATGGAGGGTTGATCAAGCTGAACGGAGCTTATGGTTTTCACTTGTCTGTCCTGGTTGAGAAGGCTACACAGTGCGCGAAGAACGGATGTTGGGTTGCCTTCAGTGCCATTCTAGCTGTCTGCATCTATGGGATTGTCTTGTTTCCTAATGTGCTAGATTTTGTCGACTCAGACGCCTTCTTGATTCTTTGCCTCGAAGAATCCTGTTCATACTCTCTTGGGCGATATTTATCATTCCATTCACTACAAGAATGAGAAACGTCGTGGCAAGAATGTTTCTTGCTGTCTTCCTCTTTTGTACAGGTGGTTCCAGGGACATCTTCCGAAGACAGGGCCGTTTGTTGATGCTGTTGATACTTTGGATTGGTCTTCCGGTTGATGGGGCTGTCTGCTGAGAACATCATCTGGTTTGATCGGAGTATGCTTGGCACTGATATTATATATAGTTGCGGTGGCTTTCCGAATGTTCCCTTGATTGGACGGAAAGGCTGTATTAACTATAACCCTTCTCTGCTGGTGAGACAGTGCGGTTATGCTTTGAGGGACGCTCCTATTGAGAAGGAGATACATGAATCTCTGTATCTCACAGGCTTACTAGACGCTGCTGTTTTGATCAGGTTGAGACATGCATGGGCTAACATCCATAAGAGGGGGAAAGCGTTGCTTGGTAAGAGCAACAGCAAAGCTTATGGTCCTTATTTGGCTTGGATCCGCGAGAGAGCTAGTGTTTCCTTGATGCCATATCCTGCTGTGGAACCTCTGTATCTTCCAGTGATTGAGGCACCTACTTCGATAGAGATTGAAAAGTACAACAAATTGTTGGCTGAAAACGAAGAATTGAAGAAAGCCAATGATGAGTTAGAGAAGGAGATCTCCCAGTTGCGTCATGAGAAGAATGAAGATACCTTCACTGTGAGGGAGCAAACTGAATTGATTAATAGGTTGGGTTCAGAGTTGACGGAAGAGACCAACAAGAAGGAAAAAGTGGGAATAGCCTTGAACGGTGTTAGCAAGGTGCTTGCTTCCAAGAAGGAACTCTTAAACAAAGCGTATTCCCGACTTGGCAAGTGGGAAGCATTATGGAATACCACGCTTACCAAGCGGAACGAGCGTGAAGATGAACTGAAGCTGCAGATTGCCACGCTAGAGGCGCAGATTAGAGCCCAGGATGCAAAGATTGCTGAAGAGACATCACTTAGGAGTGCTGTTGAGCTCAGGGTGAGTGACCTTGACGAGAAGCTGAGAGGTTATGAAGTGAAGGCCGACTCCAAGAGATGAAGACCCGACGAGTGTGTTGACGAAGGAACCTGCAAGGACGACGCCAAAAAGCTGAGATCCACTGCCGAGCGGCATGCCTTACTGATACAAGAGCTAATCTCCAGACTGGGTCGTTCAGAGACGCTGGGGATATTGGAAGATGTCAGAGAGCGCCATTTAGCCTGAGTCATATTTGCCTTGCTTTTTGTACTTGTATTTTGACCATCACCAGGCTTGTTGGCCGAGGTCTCTTCAGTAGTATTCAATTGTACTCTTGTACTCAGCCTCTTGGCATTTGTTTATATATGAGAGTTTTCTGTTTCCTTGCTTGATTGATGGGGACTCCATTGTCGTGATGGCCTTCTCTCCGAAACTAGAATCGGGGGGGAATATAACCTGTAGCATATTTACACATTTGCATCTGCATTCATATTGCATGACCGGTATTCTTGAATCTGTATCTTATTTCCTGCATCTCCAGGTTTTTCAGGATTTACGAACAAAGAGTCCACCGCTACTCAACCCGAAACAACTGCAAGAGAATCATGGATCAAGTCCACGTTGAGATGCAGGAAATCCGCGAGAAGCTGAATCTGTTCATGCAAGCAATGGAGAACATTGCTAAGGGCCAGGAGAGCCTCTAGACTTTGGTACAGCCGCTGCTGACGCGGACCAATAGGAATGGCAACAATGACCATAATTCTGTGCACGTTGAGACTATTCCGGAGGATGGAACCCCTACGTCTGTGGTTCCACCTGTGGTGACCCCACCTGTTGTGGTTGTAAACGCTGGCGCTGGCAACACAGGGAATGGAAATGAGACTGTTGTTAACAATGTTGGATTTGGGGACGCCAACCAAGGCGGTGGGTAACGAAAATGGCGGTAATGGTTTTGGAAACAATGGTTTCGGCTATAATGATCAGGGATTGGATTACGTCAATCAGGACGGGAAATTCAGCTTCAACACCCAGGGTTTCGGTTACGACGGTTTTGGTAACGCTAATCAGGGGTATGGTGGATTTGGCAATGAGAATGGTGCTGGGGTGATTCCTGTTAACGCTGGGTTTGGACCTGTTAGGGTCAACCAGGGTTTCGGTAACACGGGACGAGGTCCCATGATCAATCAGCAAGGGTTTGGTCGCAATACTGGTTACGACGGGTACGGAAATGAAAATGTGAATTGGGGTGAAGACCGCCAGGAGGACGCCTTTTCTGGAAGAGGCATGGGATTTGAAGGACCTGTTGATCCTGTTCAGAGGATCAGAATGCTTGAAGAACAGATCAAGGGGGTAGTGAATCAGAACTCCACCAGTTTGGATATGACTACAATGGGCTTGGTACCAAGGCTGAGGGTGCTGTTGAAATTCAAGGCTCCCACTTTTGACAAATACAAGGGGGACACCTGCCCTAAAGTCCATGTCCACTCTTATTAAAGAAGGATGTCCGTGTATTCAAATGATGAAAGGATGCTCATGCATTTCTTTCAGGATAGCTTGTCAGGACCTTCACTTGAATGGTATATGGGGCTGGAGCTCACTCAGATCAAAACCTGGAAGCAGTTGGCTGATGCTTTCGTGACACATTACAAATATAACAGCGATCTGGTGCCAAACAGGGTCCAATTGCAAGGTTTGTCACAGAAGAACGGTGAAAGCTTTAAAGAGTATGCACAAAGGTGGCGCGATATGGCAGCGAGGGTGCATCCTCCTTTAATTGAAAGGGAGATGAATGACATGTTCATTGGGACATTTACGGGGATGTTCTATGAAAAACTGTTTAGTGTGTCGTTGAGCAGTTTCTCATATTTAATTCTTATGGGGGAGATGATCGAGAACGGGATTAAAGTTGGAAGATTCCAAGCAGGTGAGTCTACCTCAGCAGGAGGTACAAGAAAAGCATTTGGCGGTAGACGACAGGGTGATACTAGTGCCGTGTTTGGTGGCAGGGGCAGGGGCAGAGGAAGGAATCGGTATGTTCAGCCTCAACAGATAGCTAGTGTCACTATCCCTTTTCCTCAACAAGGGCAGCCTCAACAACAACAACAACAACCACAACAACATCAAGGACAGAATCCCGGCCAGAGAAGGGTATAAAATGCGAGACCGAAAAGAGTGTTCGACGCACCTCCTTCCACGTATGCAGAACTCCTCCAGACCCTGCTAGGGTTGAACTTGGTTGAAAAGAGGACTTTGGCCCCACCTACAGGGACGATACTCCCTTATGGGTATGATGCTAACAAACATTGCGAATTCCATTTTGGAGCGCCCGGGCATGATGTAGAAGCTTGTCAGGCATTTAAACACAAAGTTCAGGATTTGCTGGACAGCAAAGCTATCAACTTTGGACAGGTGGGTCCAAATATAGTACAACAGCCTATGCCCAATCATGGGGAAAATGCCATCTTGACAGAAGAAAATTTGAATCTAGTGATGGATGTCAATGAGCTGAAGACACCGTTGGGTGAGATTAAAAGCAGGTTGTTAAAAGGGGGTGTATTCCCGGGATGTGACGAATTCTGCTTGGATTGTTGGACCCAACCAGAGGGTTGAAATGAGTTGAAGCAGGGCATTCAGGCTATGATGGATGAAGGTACCTTGCAATTCGATCGAACCGCGGTTGAAGAGCCTGTAGAGGCGTTTTGTGATAAGCAGAACGATGTTGCGACAGTGATGATTCCGAGGAAAACAATAACGATAACGGCGCCCTCCAGGCGGTCGACGATCACAATTACCAAAGCAGGGCCAGTCCCTTTTGAGAGTACTAAAGTAGTGCCGTGGACTTACGGGTTGGAGGTATATTGCGATGGTGAGAAAATTAAAGTCAATGGACAACCAGCTGGGGTTGTAGATAATGTTGTCGGAACAGGGGGTATGACCAGAAGCGGAAGAATCTTCACGTCACCAGAGGTGGAGGCAGAAAGATTGACCAAGGCTAAAGCCAAGGTAGCTGAGGGTGGTCCTTCTCAGTCGAACGAAAAGGAAAAGTCACTCAAAGATGTGGAGGAGTTTATGAGGCTCATTCGTAAAAGTGATTACAAAATCGTTGAGCACCTCCAGCAAATGCCATATAAAATTTCCATCTTATCATTGCTATTATGTTCCGAGGCCCATCGGAATGCTTTGCTAAAGATTCTAGACACGTCGTTCGTTCCTCAAGAAGTTTCTGTTAATCAGTTAGAAGGGGTGATGGCGCATGTCAATGCGGGGCACAGTTTGGGCTTCACAGACTTTGATTTGACTCCGAGAGGGCGAGAGCACAATATGGCATTGCATGTGTCAGTAGAATGCCGGGGCACGATCATGTCCCATGTTTTAGTAGACACTAGATCATCCTTGAATGTGCTACCGAAGAAAGCCATGATGAAACTGGATGTCAAGGGGATTATCTGCATGCCCAATGACTTAGTGGTGAGAGCGTTCGATGGAACGAGGAGGTCAGTTTTCGGATCAATAACATTACTGTTGCAGGTGGGGCCTGAAATCTTTGAAACTGAATTCTATATAATGGACATCTAGCCAGCGTATAGTTTCCTTCTTGGGCGCCCATGGATCCATGCTGCCGGGGCAGTCACATCCACGTTGCACCAAAAGCTGAAGTATATGGTGGGGGATAGTGTCGTCACTGTTTGTGGAGAGGAAGATATTCTGGTTAGCCATTTGTCTTCGTTCAAATATGTCGAGGTCGACGGCGAAATACACGAAACACCCTGTCAAGCCTTCAAGGGGTTGCGAATTAAAGACAAAGTTCCAGTGCCAAGTAAAGTGCCAGATGTGGCCGTGTCATCTTATAAGGAAGCTCAAGCTTTAGTGCAGGCAGGCAAAACCAAGGGCTGGGGTCAGGTGTTGGAGATTCCGGTAAAAATGGATAGATTCGGGCTTGGATATCATCCTTCGTCATAAGCATCCTCTTCAGGAACGCCCAAGTTCAGAGGGCCGATAACAATTACACCAAATGGAGTATGCCATGAGACTATCAATGCTGTTTCTGACGCTGAAGACGGAGATAGCGATTGTGATATGGACGCATGGATCAAGCCAAGCGTGCCAGGACAAAGTCTATCCGGGAAACTGTTCCTGTGACAACTAAACAGTAATGATTTGTTTTCTTAATTGTTGAATAATCTTGTGTCCTACCCGGGGCATAGTGATTTTGCTTAGGGCCATTTGGTTATGTACATTACATTGTTTAATCATGAAATAAAGGCGTTTTTCATATATAAATGTTGTGATCCCTGTTTTTTCCTGTTTTTGTTTTTTACAATAAAATGGCAGTGTGGTTATTTGTTTTGTCTGCGTTTTGAAGCATTTAACCATTTCCTTTACAGGATTACTATTTCAGATGACATCTATGAACCGCCTATGACTCACTTCGACTTCGAGCACCCGGTATTTCAGGCTGAGGAAGAGATTGTTGAAGATGGCAACGTACCAGAAGAGTTGACATGGTTATTGAAACAAGAAGAAAGAATCATCCTGCCTCATGAGGAAGTCATTGAGATTATCAATTTGGGGTCGGAAGAGGTTGTGAGAAACATCCGTATAGGGGATGCGCTGCAGAGCGACATTAAGCAAAGGTTGGTTGAGATGCTCAAAGAGTACAGTGATATACTTTCTTGGTCGTACGAGGATATGCCTGGGTTGGATACGGACATGGTTGTACACTGTCTGCCATTGCGAGAGGAATGTCCGCCTATTAAACAGAAACTCAGGAGAACCAGACCGGACATGGCTATGAAAATCAAGGAGGAAGTTCAAAAACAGTGGGATGCTGGTTTCTTAGCTGTTACAACTTATCCGTCATGGGTCGCTAATATAGTACCAGTGCCGAAGAAAGATGGTAAAGTACGAATGTGTGTAGACTACTGTGATTTGAATAGGGCGAGCCCAAAAGATGACTTTCCACTTCCTCGCATTGATGTGTTGGTTGATAATACTGCTCAGTTCTCCGTATTCTCCTTCATGGATGGCTTCTCAGGCTATAATCAGATCAAAATGGCGCCAAAAGACATGGAGAAGACTACTTTCATTACTCCCTAGGGAACATTTTGCTATAAAGTGATGCCCTTCAGATTGAAGAATGCTGGGGCAACATATCAACGTGCTATGACGACTCTCTTTCATGACATGATGCACAAAGAGATCGAGGTTTATGTTGATGATATGATTGCCAAATCCCAGACGGAGGAGGAGCATTTGGTTAATCTGCTGAAACTATTCAAGAGGCTTAGGAAGTTCAGGTTGAGACTGAACCCTCTTAAGTGCACCTTCGGGGTGAGATCGGGTAAACTGCCGGGGTTTATTGTGAGCGAAAAGGGAATAGAGGTTGATCCTGCGAAAATAAAAGCGATACAAGAAATGCCGACGCCTAAAACAGAAAAAGAAGTGCGTGGATTTTTAGGGAGGTTGAACTATATCGCCCGGTTCATATCTCACCTAACTGCGACATGCAAGCCATTATTCAAGTTGTTGAAAAAGGATCAGGTGTTGACTTGGAATGAAAATTGTCAAAAGGCGTTCGACAAGATGAAAGACTACTTGCAGGCACCTCCTGATTTGATACCCCCAGTGGCCGGGAGACCTTTGATTATGTATTTGACGGTTCTTGAGGAAAGTATGGGTTGTGTTCTCGGTCAACACGACGAGACAGGATGTAAAGAGCATGCGATCTACTATTTGAGTAAGAAGTTTACTGACTGTGAGTCCAGATACTCAATGCTCGAGAAAACGTGTTGTGCGCTAGCCTGGGCCGCCAAACGTTTGAGGCAATACATGCTGAATCATACAACCATGCTAATTTCAAAGATGGATCCAATCAAATACGTGTTTGAGAAGCAAACACTCTCCGGAAGAATTGCCTGATGGCAGATGGTGTTAACCGAATACGATATCCAATATATCTCGCAAAAGGCTATTAAAGGTAGCGTTCTGTCAGAGTACCTTGCGGAGCAGCCTGTTGAGGACTACCAATCGATGAGGTTTGATTTTCCTGACGAGGATATCATGTACCTGAAGATGAAAGATTGTGAAGAACCGTTGCCGGATGAAGGACCAGAGTTGGGTTCCAAATGGCAGTTGATATTTGACGGAGCTGTAAATTCCTATGGTAGCGGAATATGGGCAATTATTACCACTCCTCAGGGGTCGCACATCCCCTTTACTGCCCGATTGACTTTTCCCGTTACCAATAATGAGGCTGAATATGAGGCTTGCATCATGGGTCTGGAAGAAGCTATTGATTTGCGAATCAAACATCTGGATGTGTACGGAGACTCAGCTCTAGTGGTGAATCAGATTAAAGGAGAATGGGAGACACGTCAGCCCAATTTGATACCATATATGAACTATGCACGGAGATTGTTGCCTTTCTTTGACAAGGTGGAATTGCATCATGTGCTGCAAGCAGAAAATCAAATGGCTGACGCCCTGTCGACATTGTCTTCAATGTATAAAGTTAACTTCTGGAACGAGGCTCCCCGTATTGTTATTTCTCGGCTCGATAGGCCTGCATTCATATTTGCCATCGACGAGGCCCCCAATGATCAACCCTGGTACTTTGACATCCAGAATTTCTTGAAGAACAAGGAGTATCCGGCTGGGGCATCCAGTCGAGATCAGAAGACTCTCAGGAGATTGGCTGGCAATTTCTATTTGAACCCGGACGGTGTCCTATACAAAAGAAACCACGACTTGGTGTTGCTATGCTGTGTAGATGAGAAAGAGGCGAAGTTACTCATGGAAGAGATACATGAGGGTACATTTGGTACACATTCTGGTGAGTGATAACACGAAATCATATAGATATTTTCATGCATAATTCAACTAAAGTCTAACCGTTTTCGATCCGATTTCGGGTTATTTCCGTGTATTTGTCTGATGTTTTTGCAGGTATTCAACGATCACGTCTAAACAAGCCAACATGAAGAAAAGAAGCAATCCCAGATGAAATATGGATGAAAAAGGAGTGAAAACACAATGAAAAGCGCAGCAGACTATTTTTGCTGATGTGACGACCGTCACAGATGCATGACGACCGTCACACGGGTGACGACCGTCACACCTTGTGACGACCGTCATGCAGGCAAAAACGCCCCACTCAGATTACACGTCAAAAGAGCAGTTCCAATTCCCATTAAGTGGTCCACTACTCCCTAAATTATTTGCCTCAAGGTCCATCATCCTCAGAGATAACCGTTGGGATTCCACTTCTATAAAAAGGGAAGCAGGGGACTTCAAAAAGGGAGCTGCATTCATACCACGAAGTGCTGCCGAATTTAATTTCCAGAGCAAATTTACTTTCCAGTTTTTATTTGTATTCCTTTCCTTTATTTCCCTTTTCAATTCCTCATTTCCATTTCCGCTCTTCTGTAATACCTATTGCACTGTACGATCAATTTGGAACTAAAGATCAGAATCCTGCCAACATCTGTGGAGGATCTGCCCAAAGGCCAATTGGCATTATTTACAGGTTTTCATTTTGATCGACTTCTGTTTTATTATAATGCAATTCATTATTTATTATTATTATTATTATTTATGTTTTGTTTTTCCCAATTCCATGTCTAGCTAAACTTAGGTAATCGATATGTAGTAATAATTCGAATGGGATTTGATAACTCTTGTTTGAAAACTTTCTTTTCACAAAAATAACCTATGGTCTAAGTGTTTAAAATTGATTCACGAAATAAACTTCGTCGCGAAAGCGAGAACTTATTTAAAAGTAGTTTTGCCACGAAAGTGGGAGATTAATTAAGATACGAACCAACAAGCGAAAGCTGCGGTAAGGTCAGATAGTAAACACTAGGCATTTGTTTTAATAACAGCGAAAGCACTTTAAAACGAATTAGAACTTAGAGATTTCCAAAAAATAGTTTTAACCCCAAACGGGATACGAAAGTGTACGTTTGGCCCTTAGGATTATGATTAACGTCAATAACCATCGTGAGGCGAGAGTCTTCAAATCTCCATTTTCTGCTTAAATAAACTGTGAAAACTATTTCATACACCAATAACTTATCAAATCCCTGAAGAACACAATTACTACGTATCGATTCAATTGATTAAAATCTAAATAGTAATCTTAGTTCCCTCTTTTAGTGACAATCTTATTCCCTTAAAACATATTCTACCTAGCTAAACATAGTAACTCCCGAGAACACTAGTTTGATTACGAGTCCCTGTGGGATCGATATCTTTTATTACTACGCGATAGACTGTGCACTTGCAGTTAGTTGTATTAGACATAGAAAGTCGCGATCAAGTTTTTGGCGCCGTTGCCGGGGACCCGTTTAGTCAATAGTGTAACCTTCTGTTACGCCGTATAGACTAGGTAAACAATTTCCATTTTTCCTTTACTAGTGCTGTCGATTGTATGCCAAGTGATCGCCCACAAAGCGATATCTTGAAACCTTCAGTCGCAGAACTAGAACGCTTCTTACATCTAAGAAGCCGAATCATTGAGTACCAACTCAAACATAACATTCCCGATCCTCTCACTCCCATTCCCAAATCCGAAGAAGAACCGACGATGGCTGAAGGACCTCCGAACAAACCGCTGAAGGCATACGCTACACCATCTCAGATGGAGCCTAGAAGTAGCATTGCTGCCCCAGCTATTACCCGAAATGATTTTGAGCTGAAACCATCATTGCTGTCGGCTGTACAACAAAACCAATTCTCAGGAAACGCAACTGAGGATCCGAACGAACATCTAACGAAGTTTGTACAATACGCAGACACAGTGAAAGCAAATGGAGTAACACCAGACGCGATAAGACTTCGTCTTTTCCCATTCTCTCTTAGAGACAGAGCATGGACATGGTTACAATCGTTACCATCCAACTCCGTTACGACGTGGGAGCAATTGAAGAACGTCTTCTTAGCGAGATATTTTCCACCAAGCAAAACTGCTATGCTTAGAGCTCAAATCAACAGATTTCGACAGAAAGATACTGAATCTCTCTACGAAGCATGGGAACGATTCAAAGATATGATGAGAACATGTCCTCACCACGGTCTAGAAGACTGGGTGACAATCCATACTTTCTATAATGGGCTTCTATACAATACTAGATTGACAATAGACGCTGCCGTGGGCGGTGCACTTATGGATAAGCCATACGATGGAGCCTATCAATTAATAGAAAACATGTCACAAAACCATTGCCAATGGGGAGGTGAACGCACTCCAAATGAGAAAACCACAGCGAAAGGTGGGATGTACGAAATCAGCAGCCTTGAAAAGTTCAATGCTAAAGTAGATGCTCTAGCACAGAAAATCGATAGTCTGACCGTTAACCCCACTGCAACTGTCGCTTCAGTAACTCCGAATTGCGAGTTATGCGGAAGCACCAATCATAATGCACCCGAATGGCCATTGCTAGCCGGAATCCCGCCAGACCAGGTAAATTATGCTCAAGGAAATCCCTACGCAAATACCTACAACCCAGGTTGGCGAAATCATCCAAACTTTTCTTACAAAAGCGAAAATGCATTGCAAATGCCTACTGCTCCGCAAGGATATCAGAAACCAGCTGCTCAGAATGCACCTAGGAAATCGAACCTCGAATTGATGATGGAAAAGTTCATAGCTACTCACGCTCAGACGAACAAAGAGTTCCTGAATCAAAACATACACACTAGCGAGCAAATTAAACAGTTGATAGGAAAAGTAGACGCTTTAGCCACCCACAAGAAAATGTTAGAAACTCAGATATCACAAGTGGCTCAACAGCAAGCATCTGCTGCCGCACCTGCTGGCACATTTCCTGGACAACCCGAACAGAATCCCAAAGGCCAAGCAAATGCTGTGATACTAAGAAGTGGAAAAGAATTGGACGAACCGATCGATCTGAGGACCGAAAACTCAGCCATGCAACAGAAACCAACTGAACAAGCAGAAAAGGAATCTGAGTTAGAGAAGAAGGAGGACAACGAGAAGGAGGATACCGCAAGTGAAAAAACTCAAGCACCTCCAGCGCCATATAAACCACCTATTCCTTATCCACAAAGACTAATAAACTCTAAAACTTCAGGACAGTTTAAGAAATTTGTAGAGCTCCTTAAACAGCTGAATATTACTATTCCTTTTACAGAAGCGATAACTCAAATGCCGTCATACGCCAAATTTCTCAAAGAGATCCTGTCAAATAAGAGAAAGATCGAGGATAACGAAACAGTTACACTTACGGCAGAGTGTAGCGCTATTATTCAGAACCGCATGCCTCCTAAATTAAAAGACCCAGGTAGTTTCTCCATACCCTGCGTCATAGGAAAGTTCGTAATAGACAAAGCTCTATGCGATTTAGGAGCTAGTATCAGTGTTATGCCCTTATCTATATGCAAAAAGCTGAATATGGGAGACCTCAGACCAACCAAAATGTCCGTACAATTAGCTGACAGATCAGTAAAATACCCTGTCGGAATACTGGAAAACGCTCCAGTACGCATAGGACAATTCTACATCCCAACCGACTTCATAATCATGGACATCAAGGAGGACACTGTAACCCCAATTATCCTAGGAAGACCATTCCTAGCTACAGCCAGAGCGATTATAGACGTGAAGAAAGGAAGGCTAACATTCGAAGTAGGAGAAGAAAAGATAGAGTTCATTCTCACCAAGTTCTTACAAGCACCAGCAATAGACGATACCTGCTATTTAGTGGATGAAATCGACGAATGCATAAGAGAACTTGAAAATGAAGAGACCACATATTCAGAAATAATAAAGATTCAAATACCCGACATTTCTGAAGACGACAATTGGCGTAAACCGTATAAAGACGACAGCCTAAGCGAAAGCTTAGCACTGACACCAAATCATATGCCAGGTCCGAAGAACCCATCTTTAGAACTTAAAACTCTACCCAAAAACCTCAGATATGAATTTCTAGACGATGAACTAAAAAGACCAGTGATAGTCAACGCCGACTTAGGACAACCAGAAACCGAAAAGTTATTAGAAGTCCTAAAGAAGTACCCCACCGCGTTAGGCTATAACATAAGCGATTTAAAAGGTATAAGCCCTTCGATCTGTATGCATCGAATTACAATAGAGGAAGACTCTAAAACCTCTCGAGAGCATCAAAGAAGACTAAACCCCATCCTGAGCACTGTAGTCAGAGATGAAGTAAAGAAATTACTAGATGCAGGAATCATCTATCCGATCTCCGATAGTGAATGGGTTAGCCCAGTTCATGTCGTACCAAAGAAAGGAGGAGTCACAGTAGTTAAAAACGAAAAAGGCGAATTGATAACAAAAAGAGTCGTGACTGGAAGTAGGATGTGTATTGATTATAGGAAGCTTAACAAGGCTACGCGCAAAGATCACTTCCCGCTACCCTTCATAGACCAAATGTTGGAAAGATTAGCCAAACATTCATATTTCTGCTATCTAGATGGTTACTCAGGATTCTTCCAAATTCCCATCCATCCTGATGACCAAGAAAAGACTACATTCACCTGTCCTTACGGTACTTTTGCTTACCGCCGAATGCCGTTCGGACTCTGTAATGCTCCAGCAACCTTCCAAAGATGCATGATGGCAATCTTCGCAGATTTCATAGACGACATTATGGAAGTGTTTATGGACGATTTCTCGGTATGTGGACAAAGTTTCGAAGGATGCTTACAAAACTTAGAAATGGTACTAGAACGTTGCGTAAAAGTAAACCTCGTCCTAAATTGGGAGAAATGCCATTTTATGGTCTGACAAGGAATAGTTCTAGGACATGTCATATCAGATAGAGGGATTGAGGTAGACAAAGCTAAAATAGAGATTATAAAAGATCTCCAACCTCCAAAATCCGTACGAGAAATACGGAGTTTTCTAGGACATGCCGGTTTCTACAGAAGATTTATAAAAGATTTCTCGAAAATCACAAAACCTTTGACCGGCCTGTTAATGAAAGATGTTGAGTTCGTCTTCGACGACGACTGTTTAAAAGCATTCGAAACATTGAAATCAGCCCTTATCACCGCACCAATCATGCAACCACCAGATTGGAGACTACCGTTTGAAATCATGTGCGACGCGAGTGATTACGCTGTAGGCGCAGTTCTAGGACAAAGGAAGGACAAGAAACTCCATGCTATCTACTACGCCAGTAGAACCTTAGATCCTGCCCAAATGAACTACGCTACCACAGAAAAGGAACTTCTAGCAGTTATATATACGCTTGACAAATTCCGTTCTTACTTAGTAGGAGCAAAAATTATAATATACACAGACCACGCTGCTATAAGGTACCTAATAAGCAAAAAGGATGCCAAACCAAGACTATTGAGATGGATCCTGTTATTACAAGAGTTTGACTTAGAAATCAAAGATAAGAAAGGAACCGAGAACGTTGTTGCAGATCACTTATCCCGAATAGAAGGCATCATACACGAACCAGTACCGATAAATGACGATTTCCCGTACGAACGTCTGATAGCCAAATTAGAAAGTGACATACCCAACTCAATCTCGGAAGATCCAAAATTCGAAAAAGCCGTCTATGCCCAAGTCACATTACCTTGGTATGCTGACATCGTTAATTACCTCGCTGCGGGCGTGCTTCCACCAGATCTTACTTATCAGCAAAAGAAGAAATTCTTCCACGATCTGAAACACTATTATTGGGACGAACCCCTACTTTTCAAGAGAGGGGCCGACAACATATATCGTCGCTGTGTCCCAGAGGAAGAAATAGAAAATATTATTTCCCAATGCCACTCAGCACCATATGGTGGTCATGCTAGTACATCCAAGACGTGCGCTAAGATTCTCCAAGCCAGCCTATTCTGGCCTAACCTCTGGAAAGACGTTCACATCGCTGTGCAAAAGTGCGATAGATGCCAACGAACTGGCAACATCTCACGACACGATGAAATGCCTCAGAAAGGAATCTTAGAGGTAGAAATCTTCGACGTCTGGGGAATCGATTTCATGGGACCTTTCCCACCTTATTTTGGAAATAACTACATACTCGTCGCTGTCGATTACGTGTCTAAATGGATAGAAGCCATAGCTGCTCCAACAAACGACGCACGAGTAGTAATCAAACTCTTCAAAAACACAATCTTTCCTAGATTCGGTGTACCCAGACTCGTCATTAGTGACGGAGGATCTCACTTCATATCACGAATATTCGATAAACTTCTTTCTAGATATGGAGTCAGGCACCGAGTAGCTACACCTTATCATCCGCAAACTAGCAGACAAGTAGAGGTCTCGAACAGAGAAATAAAACAGATCTTGGAAAAGACTGTCGCTACCTCGAGAAAAGATTGGTCATCAAAGCTACAAGAAGCTTTATGGGCTTATAGGACCGCATTTAAGACACCAATAGGTACTACCCCCTATAAATTAGTTTACGGTAAATCCTGCCATCTCCCTGTAGAGTTAGAGCACAAGGCCTTTTGGGCCATTAAAACACTCAACTTCAACTACACCGAGGCAGGAGAAAAGCGAATCTTGAACTTACACGAGTTGGAAGAACTTCGATTAGACGCTTACAAAAATGCCCGTATCTACAAAGAACGAACTAAAAAGTGGCATGATAAACGTTCAATCAGGAAACAATTCAGTGTGGGAGACATCGTATTGCTCTTCAATTCACGATTAAAACTCTTCCCAGGAAAACTAAAATCTAGATGGTCTGGACCCTATGAAGTGACTAAAGTACTTCAGAGTGGAGCTGTTGAAATTACCGACAAGACAAATGCACCGTTTATTGTAAACGGGAAACGTCTAAAACATTACAATAAGAACGACAACAGTCCTCAAATTAGCAATATAACATTGCTTGAGCTTCCGGCTCAAACACCCGAATAGCTTCTCACCAAGCTATCGTCAGGCTTTAGACGTTAAAAACAGCGCTTACTGGGAGGCAACCCAAATTTCCCTCGTTATTGCATTTCATTTTTCTTTAAAATTCTACTTTGAAAAATCCAACAAAAATTCTAAAATACTACTACTTTCTACTTTCGTTCATTTTCACACTTTTATTCTTATTTTATTTTTTCTCTTTTGTCTTTTGTTTCTACCACTTTTCGTTTCTAAAAATCCTGACTTCAATTCCTTGTTTCAAACTTTTTAGGATTTTTAAAGTCTTCAAAACATTCCTTCTGTTCTCTCCGAATTACCTGCGAATATGGCCGAGTACGATTTCACAAAGGTTCACTTCAGAGGACTCGCTCAAAAGGCAAGATTTGCAGCACTGACCGAAAGAGAATTCGCCTTAACGCTGTATTATGATAAGGCTACTATGGATAAACTAGGAATCACGGATAGCATTCAATACCTGTTCAATCAACTGGGTTGGGAGAACACTGCTCTAAAAACACGTTTCGCTACCTACAAGGATCTTACCTACGAATTCCTTAGTTCTTTCAGATACACACCCAACTATGGTTTTGGATCCAGCACAGAGTTGATTACCTTCCGATTGTTTGGAATGGACCAAACCCATAGCCGGATGTCACTAGATAACCTCCTAGGATTTCCTAGCGGACCGCATGTGTTCATCAGTGCAGAAGATGACGATATTGATTTGCAACTCGATCACTTCTGGGGTAGAATCACAGGCGACTATCACCCTGAACCAGACAAAATGTACAATGATGACATTCACAACCCAACCTTCAAATACTTCCACAAGATACTAGCTCACACCTTGTTTGGAAAAGAAGAAAATATTACTAGTGTCTAAGGAGGAGTTATTCATCATGTTCCGTGCTTCTCAGGGACGGACAGTAAACGCAGTACCTTTCATGATGAGATCCTTCAAACGCCTCACGCTGGAACCTCATACACCAATTCTTATAGGAGGACTAGTAACAATGATTACCCACGAGCTTGGCCTTAGATTCCATTTAAATGCCAACACTCGTTTTGGTACCATCAGACCCATGAACATACAATTCTGCTTTAACAGGCGCATCTTAGGGACTATGGGACCTGGACCGTATGAGTACCTTATTAACGAAAAACCAGTACAACTATTCACACTGCCTGATCATCTGATGACAAGCATCCACAACAAGGATAACTGGCTCTACGAATTGGATGAGCCTATGGGACCTCCTTCACCACAGTCAACACCCCAGAACTATATGTATGACAGTGACCACATCTCTGAGGCACACGACTACATGTACTATGAGGACACCGCCTCTGAAACTGAAGTAGACCCTATGACTCCTCCACACTACAATACTTATCCTGAGCCTATCCCTGAGGAAACCACCGACAAAATGGATGCCGTGTTACTCAGATTGGACGACGTTGATAAAGCTCTGACTAATGTAAAAGCTGATATCGCAGGCATGCACAGTGACCTGGTAGGCTTCATGGATCTAGTCTGCGACCAACTCGACTACTATTCACAGAAATTCGATGAGTTGAAGGCACGAAAAGATTAGTTATTAGCTCGTAGCAGTAGTTTCAGTTTAGTCTAGTCTAGTTTAGTTTAATTTAATCATATGGATTTTTCGCTTTGTTCGTTTTCTTTATGTATTACATACAATTGTTTCAATTTTATGTTATTTCAATTCTAGTTTTATTCAATTATTTTGTTTTCGCATTATTTGTTGTTTGTTGGCTGTTATATTACGTCACCGTATCAATACTAAGCTTTAAAATCACCATGAGTACGCCCTCAGAGCAAAATTCTGCGTTCTGCAGATTTTGCTGCTGTGACGACCGTCACAGCCCCATGACGAGCGTCACGCGGGTGACGACCGTCACACCTTTGTGACGACCGTCACGCAGCCCAGAACTGCTATCTGATAAAACAGGGTTCGTGTTCCCCTCCACTCCCCCCATTATCACTTTCAAACTTCCAAAATTCATACCCCACTACGAATTTCGTCCTCCCCACATTGAACTATAAACCTCGACTCCAAATTCAACCTCCAAACAACCGTTCTGTCATTTTTCCCTCTCCGCCGAAAAACCCCAAAACCTCTGAAACCTTTCCATCTTCAACAATGGCCGGAAACGTAGATGTCAGCAACATTTCCTTCCCTGAAGGCGAGTTAGGCGACAGACAACAAGCACAGTACATTGCATTTCATCAGAGGTCACTCCAGCCAACTCACTACCCGCACCTTCCATCCCTTACGGAGCTCGGACTCCTTGAAGGTGTAACCTGGATGCTTCAACGAGCAGGCATCTGGAACCTCTGCACCAACCCCAGCCGACCTACGAACAACTCACTCTTGAGTTCTTGAGTTCGTTCACATACGTCACCAGCAGCGGCGGACTAAACCAGCACACAGGTGCCGCTTGTTTCCGGATGTTTGGCGTCAACTATCAGGTGAATCAGAATCAGATCGCCAGCATCCTACAGCTACCCCGCGGTGACAACGCTCATCGCTGCATCACTGATCAGTTCCAGCACGAAGCCTTCACGCTGTGGTATCAGTTGACCGGCCTCAATGCCGATGGTTGGGACTCCCTGCACGCCACTCACATCCATAACCCAGCCATCAGGTACTTTCACCGAGCGTTGAGTAACACCATCTTCGCCAGAGACAGCAATTACAAAGTGAACTCCAAGGAGCTCTTCTTTATTCATTGCGTCTTCAACAATGAACCCGTCAACGCTGCCCCGTTCCTGCTGGCTCACATTCAGGCCAACTGCAACCGTGGCTCGAAGCCATTCTACTTTGGCGGGATTGTCACGGCTATTGCACTTGGGCTGAACCTTGGCGACCGCCTCCAGCACCTCCATTCCATCCCCTCGGTGTTCCTTGACACCGACCACTGCAGAGCCTCCCATCTCATCCGCTCCCGAGCTGACGGGAAATACCATCCGGTTGTGCGTGGCAAGACCGTCAGAAGCATCATCCTTCCGTCCCGCACCCGCATCCATCCAGAGGACCGTACCAACTGGTTGTTCGACCTCACTGCCCCTCCTGCTGCCGCTGTTCCTACTCAGGATCCCACTCATGACTCCGACGATGAAATCCAAGCTGAGTTGGACAGGTCCGAGCAGCCAGAGGCATCGCAGCCTCCTCCTCCAGTAGGTACATCTTCTTGCCACCGCCGTCACCATCCCGTGCCCGACTACACCGAAGAGGACCTCCGTCGCTCCCTAGACCAGCAGGCACAGATACTCACGATGCTGCAGCAGCAGAACCAGCGAGCTGACCAGTTCGAAGCTTGGCACCGGACTCAAATGCAACAACTTCACACCGGCCAAGCTACGATCACTGAGAGTCTAGCGAATCTGACCCTGCAGGTCGAAGGACTCCGAGACACGGTCTACCACACCGGAGCCATGAGCTATGAGGACAGAGTAGCCCTTGCTAGAGCCAGAGGACGCCAGCGCGGACGTGACAGAGGCCGAGACTAGATTTTCATTTTTTTTTCCTTCATTGTTTACTATATTTCAGTTCTTTGTATTTTCATTTTCAGTTGTATCTCCCTCTCGCATCCTTCAAGAATCAGTGAGGACACTGATCGAGATAGTGTGGGAGCGGAGCCTTATTTCCACTGTATTCTGAACTCCCCTTATTTTCTGTATTTCCATTTCACTGCACTTTGAATTTTAGAAATTTCTATTTTTACACTTTTTACTTCTAGCAAATAAAGCTCGTCTATATATTTTTCACGTTACGCAAACAATCCCCACATCATTCAACGTAAACAAAAACTTTCATTTGTTCCTCAAAAGCAAAAGCATCACGAGAATGCACCTGAGTTCAAACCGAGTTTTGAAACTCCGAGGAAACGACAGTTCTAACAAAACCAGTATCGTCCATACACCTTAGATCTCTAGTTTATGCGAGTCGGTTTCACCACCTACGTGTACCAAAGTCTCAAGTGTCTATGCAAACTCAACCCCAAGTAGTTTATACTAGCAGTCAGCACCATCCTAAAAACACTTCTAAGCGAGCGACCGATGCAAATAAGTGTATGATCTCCAAAAAGATGAAAAATCATGAAAAGAGAGCTAAAAAGCCCAAGAATATAAGATACGTTTCCTTCTAAGTTAGGTGCTCCTCACCCGAGCATTTAGCCCAACAGCACGAAAAACTCATTGAAAAATCAATGACACCAAATTATGATCAATGAAGAAGATCAAAAACAAAAACGAGATCATATTCACTAACAGGTCGACTTGCCATGAAAGTGTGTGGACAACGGGCTTAATGTGATTGCGCTAGAACAAACAGGGTGAACTTGCCACGAGAACCTTGAAACCAAGATACGGTAGCATGACTGAGACCGATTTGCATAAAAAGGAGACCTCCGGAGACTCGTAGTCCAGTGTCGTCATGATACTCGTCTTGTTCCTACCAAGAATCCCGGTTTTTCCAAACTCTGCGAACGAAGAAGCAGCCTCGTGCTTGCCGACTTTTCCACGTTTTACTTGAGGGCAAGCAAAGATTCAAGCTTAGGGGAGTTTGATAACACGAAATCATATAGATATTTTCATGCATAATTCAACTAAAGTCTAACCGTTTTCGATCCGATTTCGGGTTATTTCCGTGTATTTGTCTGATGTTTTTGCAGGTATTCAACGATCACGTCTAAACAAGGCAACATGAAGAAAAGAAGCAATCCAAGATGAAATATGGACGAAAAAGGAGTGAAAACACAATGAAAAGCGCAACAGACTGTTTTTGCTGATGTGACGACCGTCACAGATGCATGACGACCGTCACACGGGTAACGACCGTCACACCTTGTGACGACCGTCATGCAGGCAAAAACGCCCCACTCAGATTACACGTCAAAAGAGCAGTTTCAATTCCCATTAAGTGGTCCACTACTCCCTAAATTATCTGCCTCAAGGTCCATCATCCTCAGAGATAACCGTTGGGATTCCACTTCTATAAAAAGGGAAGCAGGGGACTTCAAAAAGGGAGCTGCATTCATACCACGAAGTGCTGCCGAATTTAATTTCCAGAGAAAATTTACTTTCTAGTTTTTATTTGTATTCCTTTCCTTTATTTCCCTTTTCAATTCCTCATTTCCATTTCCGCTCTTCTGTAATACCTATTGCACTGTACGATCAATTTGGAACTAAAGATCAGAATCCTGCCAACATCTGTGGAGGATCTGCCCAAAGGCCAATTGGCATTATTTACAGGTTTTCATTTTGATCGACTTCTGTTTTATTATAATGTAATTCATTATTTATTATTATTATTTATGTTTTGTTTTTCCCAATTCCATGTCTAGCTAAACTTAGGTAATCGATATGTAGTAATAATTTGAATGGGATTTGATAACTCTTGTTTGAAAACTTTCTTTTCACAAAAATAACCTATGGTCTAAGTGTTTAAAATTGATTCACGAAATAAACTTTGTCGCGAAAGCGAGAACTTATTTAAAAGTAGTTTTGCCACGAAAGTGGGAGATTAATTAAGATACAAACCAACAAGCGAAAGCTGCGGTAAGGTCAGATAGTAAACACTAGGCATTTGTTTTAATAACAGTGAAAGCACTTTAAAACGAATTAGAACTTAGAGATTTCCAAAAAATAGTTTTAACCCCAAACGGATACGAAAGTGTACGTTTGGCCCTTAGGATTATGATTAACGTCAATAACCATCGTGAGGCGAGAGTCTTCAAATCTCCATTTTCTGCTTAAATAAACTGTGAAAACTATTTCATACACCAGTAACTTATCAAATCCCTGAAGAACACAATTACTACGTATCGATTCAATTGATTAAAATCTAAATAGTAATCTTAGTTCCCTCTTTTAGTGACAATCTTATTCCCTTAAAACATATTCTACCTAGCTAAACATAGTAACTCCCGAGAACACTAGTTTGATTACGAGTCCCTGTGGGATCGATATCTTTTATTACTACGCGATAGACTGTGCACTTGCAGTTAGTTGTATTAGACATAGAAAGTCGCGATCAGTGGGCATGCTATGACGAGAAAACTGCTGCGGGCAGGTTATTATTGGTTAACTACGGAAACAGACTATTTCAAGTTCGCAAAGAGGTGTCATAAATGCCAGATTTATGCGGATAAAATCCATGTGCCTCCGAGTCCTCTGAATGTGATGTCATCACCGTGGCCCTTCTCGATGTGGGGAATTTATATGATTGGAAAGGTCGAGCCTACGACATCCAATGGTCACCAGTTTATTTTGGTAGCAATTGATTACTTCACTAAATGGGTGGAGGCAGCATCATATGCCAATGTCACCAACAAGTGGTCGCCAGATTCATCAAACGAGATATTATCTGCAGATATGGAATCCCTGAGCGGATTATCACCGACAACGGTTCGAATCTGAATAACAAAATGATGAAAGAGCTGTGTCAGAATTTTAAGATTGAACATCACAACTCTTCTCCTTACCGGCCCAAGATGAATGGCACTGTCGAAGCGGCCAATAAGAACATAAAGAAGATTGTCCAGAAGATGGTTGTGACATATAAGGACTGGCACGAGATGCTACCTTTCGCTTTGCACGGTTATCGTACGATGGTACGCACACCAACCGGGGCAACCCCTTTTTCATTGGTATACGGGATGGAGGCAGTGTTACCGTTAGAAGTTGAGATTCCTTCCCTGAGGGTTTTACGTGATGTCCAACTCGACGAGGCAGAATGGGTGAAAGATAGACTGAATCAGCTCAGTTTAATGGATGAAAAGAGACTGGCTTCTCTAGCATACGGTCGGTTATACCAGAGCCGGATGAAGAAAGCTTACGACAAGAAGGTACACCCTCGAAGCTTTCAGAAGGGCGATCTTGTTTTGAAAAGATTCTCCCACCACAAACAGATCACAGGGGAAAATGGACGCCGAACTACGAAGGTCCATACGTTGTTAGAAAAGTCTTTTCCGAAGGAGCTTTGTTGTTGTCCACCATGGACGGTGAAGACTTTACGTCTCCTGTAAATT
>OZ012739.1:329157552-329235052 GCA_963859935.3 Lathyrus sativus
CACAAGGTATATTTATTCACAATAAACATATTCATCACTCCACATATACATTTACAATTATGTTTATTTACCAATACACAATTCATGATGATAAATGCAACTCATAGAGACCGACTCACGACTCTATGCAGATGCACATGCAGTACCGACTCAATCATCTCAAGTTTACTCAGGAACTTATTGGAACCATCTCTCACACCCCACATGGGCACACGATGGTCACCCATTGCTCACACCCCACACGGACACACAATATTTATGGATTGCTCACACCCCACACGAGCACACAATCTGATTTCTCACACCCCACATGGGCACACAATCGTTCAGCAGATTCTACGCGGAATCAATCAGCACAAGAATGTATATCATGATGTTTCACATGCAAAATGACCCCATACACTTCTTGAAATGCATACATGTCATAATATTTTCATGCATTTACATCTCATCTAATCTCATATAATCATCATACATTCACAATGCATATTCCATATTGTACTAATCATTTATCTTATATTATCACATACAATCCATATGCATTCACAACAATTATGCCAAACGACAACCTAACACTCTAATTATTTAAGCCTCACTATTTAAAATAATTAATCTCGATTAATCGGTAAAATTGGCTAAAAGTCGGCTAAAAATAATATTTCTTTTCACCAAGTTATAGAACATATTATTAGCTTCAGTTTGATATAAAGAACGACAAAATCCGATAAACGATGAAGAAGTTATGAATTTTCAAAGTTTTGAAAATTAATATTTTTCTCACACTTACAGTGTTAACGAGTTAACACATCCGTTAACCGGTTAACACACCCAGATTTCAAAATCCTGGCGCATTGACACTTCGTTAATCGGTTAATAGATATGGTTAACCAGTTAACGGCTCCAAACTCAGTTTTTAGGTCATTTTTATACTGTTAATCGGTTAACCCAAAGTGTTAACGGGGGTTAACACCTGAAATTTAGGAAAAACAAGGTTACGGGTTTGTGCCCGAAACCTCCAAAAACCCGACCGATTTAAATATTTTCTCCCGATTAACGACCGATTTAAATATTTTCTCCCGATTAAATACCTATTCATCATTACCAATCATATAGTAACAATTTATCATCATAAAACGTAAATTCTACGACTTCCGATTTTCATCCAAAATCTTAACCTCCAATTGTCCAAAAATGTCAAAACTCACAAATTCAACCAAATTCAATCAAACGAAATCTAATAATCATGGCTAAATATTACCCGACTAAACTGCGCAATTTATTTCGAGTTTCATCCACGAAAACATCGGTTTTTATCGATTATACCCATTTCTGCCCTAAAATGGAAAATGAGCAAAAACTCTCCAACAATCCAAACCAACTCAACAAACACATACATAATCATACACATTGATAGAATAATAAGATTTCACACCCTTACCTTGGTTAAATCGAAAGCTAAAAATTGTTCTTGAGCTTTCCAAGCTTTTCCTTCTTTTCCTTCTCTTTTCCCCTCTTCCTTTTTCTTTCTCTTCTCTTTCTCTTATGTTACTATCATTTCCTTTTCCTTCCACTTTTCCTTATATATCTTTCCCTTCTATTTCTCTCCAATATATTTCTTCTCTCAAAATATCTAACAATTCCTTTAAATAATCATCCGATAATTTCAATAAATCAATTAATTAACATAAATAATTAATTAATGAAAATTGGGCTGTTACAACCCTCCCCCACTTAAAAGATTTTCGTCCTTGAAAATTATCTCAATGAACAGAGTCAGATACGACTCTCTCAACTGGTCTCCCACTCCCAAGCCAACTTTCTCTAGCTGGTCCTCTCAACTACCTTCACCAAAGAAACCTCTTTACCTCGAAGTTGCTTCTCGTTCATCAATCTGAACTAGCAATGCCTCAATAGTCAAATCCTCTCTCACTTGTACACCATCTATCTGAATGAATGCACTTGCACTTCCTCAACTTAGGCACATGACACATCATGTAAATTCACAAGCGACAGCGGTAAAACAATCTAACATGCTACTTCTCCCACGCTTCTGCTGCGCCACTCTGATACAATTCAACAAAACACGGTGTGTGCTTCCGAGATTTCAAAGCTCGACCAACACCAGTCACCACTGTAACTCTCAAAACACGTCCTTTCTTGGATCTTCTTGATCTTTTCAATCGTCTCTTACACAATCCTCAGGTCCGAGCACAACACTCTCTCCTGAATCATATCAATACAAAGGAGTCTTACACTTCCTACCATACAAAGCTTCATTCGATGTCATTCCGATACTAGAATGATAGCGATTATTGTAGGTAATTAAATTAATGATAATTAACTATCCCACGATCCACCTTGATCCAACACACAAGCTCTCCACAAATCATCTAAAGACTGGATAGTTCTCTCTGTTCGTCCATCCGTCCACAGATGATAGGCAGAGTTCAACTTCAACATGGTACTCAAAGCGTCTGCAAATCCTCCCAAAATCTCCCAACTAAAATCATATCCCTCAAATTCTCCGGAAAACTCAACACAAAATCCATGGGAATACTATCCGATTTCCACTATAGAATATTCAACGGTTGCATCGGACCCAACGGTCTCTAATGTTTATTCCTCGACTTTCGACAAGTCTAACCAGCATATACAAACTCAACCACTTCTCTCTTCATCTATGGTCATCAAAATAATTTCCTCAAATCCGGTTACATCTTCATAGCACTGGGATGGATACATCCATCTACCTCAATACTATTATTCCACTCAATAATATCTAGAACACAAATTCTATCACGACATCTCATGATACCATTTCCATTAATCTGAAAATCAGCCCTTCAACTTTAATTCATCAAATTCAACCATTCTACCAACTCAAACCAGAGTTGTGACCTTATCGAATCTCATCAAGAATACCTCTAGTAAGGTCCAACATACTAAGCTTAACTCTATAATAAGTCTCTTAACGAACCAAACTCATATCACATAATTGCTCAATTCGTTCTAACTCTTCTCACCATCATCATCAATATATGCAAAGATTTCCAAGTCAATGCATAAGCTACCACGTTTGTTTCACCTGAATGGTAATTCAATCCAAAACCATAATCCTTCAGGAGTCCCAATTATTTTATCTGCCTCATATTCAACTCTTCCAAATCAAACAAATACCTTAAGCTCTTGAGATCACCAACCATTCCAAATCTCACACTAACCAATTGAAGCCTCCAACTCCGGCACAAACACAACAACAACCAACTCTAAATCACTTGTCAGATAGTCCCTCTTATGTACTTTAAATTGTCTCCAAACATAACTAGACCTGCTGATGTTGCATTTAACATATCTCCCAATCATATCAATAAAGCATCACAAAACACAACGAATAGTTCTGTCGGATTCGGCAAAAATCAACACACGAGTTGTTGACAGCTCTCCCAAAACTCTTTGAACTTCTTTCACAGTGGCATATAACTGCTTCCTCTCCAACACTGATAACTCAAGTTCCCGATGCTCAACACGACCTTCTATACTCTTCGAATATAACAAAATGTCATTGGTTAACACAACCATTGACGCGCTCTATTAGGTATGGAAAATCTCATGCCAAACGGACACTCAATTTGTGAGTTATGGCGGAAACACAAACCGCACTTTCTGCACTTACTACAACATCCAAACATATTCCATCAATAAATAACTTAATTCTATGCCACTACTTCACTGTCACATAGAGCATTGTAATAGCGTCCAATGCTTTGAACCGTGCGTCATTCCGAGTTATGGTTCTCTCGTTACGTCAAAAATACGAAAACAACATTTTCACACTTAGAAGGCCATTCAACACATCTTCAATTCTTGTAATGTTTAAAGGCCTAATTATACCAATATTGTACTTGACATCTTACTTTCTTTAATAATCCCAGAAGTCATTATCCATCCTTATACTCGAACTCGCAATCTGTTGTCGTAGCATACACACCAGACATAAGTCTCAAAACCACTGAATCAATTTTAATTCCTTGACCATCCAAACAGACATATATTATGGAGCTCTCAATATCGGATTAGTTCCCCGATCACACTCCACTTCACGTCCTGGCTGCATATCACTATCTTGTCAGGATAACTCCCAGACAACCATAATTAATCGGTAAACCGTCAACTTCCCCACTTTCATTAACACTCCAAAATTCCCATCAAAATTAAACATCTCAATACTGTCCTGCGCCGACTCATCAAAACAATTCCGAAGCACTTAGCTTAACTCAAGACAATTCACTGCATCACGCCATCTAAGCTTTCAAGACACATCTATCCCATCCAACACAATCCTAACTAATATCAACAAGAGATTAAGGGTGATCAGTTCCTCAATTTGTTAATAGACAGCCGAAAATCATGATGGAGTATAAACCATCTTTACAAACTATAAGAGCATTCAACCACACACTGAGCTACAACTCCGCACTTGCAGCATCCTGGAGAAGCACAAGTTTCTCCCCCACTTGAATCATTCCCACTTCTACAAACAAAGGTTAGGCAACAAACACGTACCAACAGTGTTTTCACACACATATCGCATACACGGGAACAAACAACATTAGAAAACATGGCCGGACGGGCCGACCTGCTCTGATACCACTAATGTAACACCCTTCTGAACCCCACGGAAAATATATGAATAATCAAAGTAAGTAAATCATGCATTCACAAAAGGGTGTCACACATAACTTTCAAACATCAAAACCACCTGTCATGCTCATTAACATTTCAATAAATAATCATGCTTTCCAAAGTTTCACTTCACATGTAGCAGCGGATTCAATTTATTTTCATAATTCTCTTTACAGAACATTCATGATCATCACATAATTCAACATTACCTAGGCTCCAAGGCCAACAACATAATATTCCAATGAATATAAAAACATAACATAGAATACATAATGTATCTCTAAAATATAAACCAAACGATCCCAGTGTTACATGACCAGAGCATGACTCGACCCAACATAATTAAATTACTAAACAGCTACACCAATAGCAACTTCACAACTACAAGCAGCTCTACTCTCGATACCTGCACGATATCATATAGGACATCATTTCAGCAGAAGGGTGAGAAATATTATCATAATAACAATGCATATGATCATATATGTACATTAACATAAAAATATGCATACACTACGATCTCATCATATTTTATCATAATCCACTCATATACATCACAATGCACATATTCCCAATTCACATCATTGTATACAAACATACACATCCATGTTTCTTCACCATAATTCATCACAAAGTATATATATACACATATATATATATATATATATATATATATATATATATATATATATATATATATATATATATATATATATATATATATATATATATATATATATATATATATATATATATATATATATATATATATATATATATATATATATATATATATATATATATATATATATATATATATATATATATATATATAACACCAAGCATATTTATCATGCATATATCCAAAGTTCTCAATTCAACAATTCACACACAAGCATACTTTCATATAACAATGATATCTATGCCATGTGACTCATATAAAACTCATCAATTCTCATCAATCCCTATTTGGGATTATGGGTACATCGTTTATACCCCACTAGGAACAACATCTCAGTTATTCTACCCGGGTGATTATTCCACTAGGAGCGACATCTTAGTCATTCTACCTCAGTGTATACGATCATGCCACTATACCTCACTAGGAACAACATCTTGTTATTCTACCCTAGTGATTACTCCACTAGGAACAATATCTTGTTATTCTACTCCAGTGAGTACGAGCCTTACACATATACATATTTTCAACATCATCATCACATTTACCAAGCAATGCACATATATTCACAATATATTCTCATGCATCCTTCACATACAATCGCATACAAACAATATACATTCATAATTCAATACCATCACCATATTTATCACAATTCAATCATATATATATATATATATATATATATATATATATATATATATATATATATATATATATATATATATATATATATATATATATATATATATATATATATATATATATATATATATATATATATATATATATATATATATATATATATATATATATATATATATATATATATATATATATATATATATATATATATATATATATATATATATATATATATATATATATATATATATATATATATATATATATATATATATATATATATCGCAACATATATATAATTCACCATTCATTCATATACGTCACAATGTATATTTATTCACAATAAACATATTCATCACTCCATATAAACATTTACAATTATATTTATTTACCAATACACAATTCATGATGATAAATACAACTCATAGAGACCGACTCACGACTCTATGCAGATGCACATGCAGTACCGACTCAATCATCTCAAGTTCACTCAAGAACTTATTGGAACCATCGCTCACACCCCACATGGGCACACAATGTTCACCCATTGCTCACACCCCACACGGGCACACAATGTTTATGGATTGCTCACACCCCACACGGGCACACAATCCGATTGCTCACACCCCACATGGACACACAATCGTTCAACAGATTCTACGCGGAATCAATCAGCACAAGAATGTATATCATGATGCTTCACATGCAAAATGACTCCATACACCTCTTGAAATGCATACATATTCATAATATTTTCATGCATTTACATCTCATCTAATCTCATATAATCATCATACATTCACAATGCATATTCCATATTGTATTCATCATTTATCTCATATTATCACATACAATCCATATGCATTCACAGCAGGTATGCCAAACGATAACCGAACGCTCTAATTATTTAAGCCTCACTACTTAAAATAATTAATCTCGATTAATCGGTAAAATCGGATAAAAGTCGGCTAAAAATAATATTTTTTTTCACCAAGTTATAGAACATATTATTAGCTTCAGTTTGATATAAAGAACGACAAAATCCGATAAACGGTGAAGAAGTTATGAATTTTCAAAGTTTTGAAAAATAATATTTTTCTCACACTTACAGTGTTAACGGGTTAACACATCCGTTAACCGGTTAACACACCCAGATTTCAAAATCCTGGCGCATTGACACTTTGTTAATCGGTTAATAGATATGGTTAACCGGTTAACGGCTCCAAAACTCAGTTTTTAGGCCATTTTTATACTGTTAATCGGTTAACCCAAAGTGTTAACCGGTTAACACCTGAAATTTAGGAAAAACAAGGTTACGGGTTTGTGCCCAAAACCTCCAAAAACCCGACCGATTTAATTATTTTCTCCCGATTAAATACCTACTCATCATTACCAATCATATAGTAACAATTTAGAATCATAAAACGCAAATTCTACGACTTCCGATTTTCATCCAAAATCTTAACCTCCAATTGTCCAATAATGTCAAAACTCACAAATTCAACCAAATTCAATCAAACGAAATCCAATAATCACGGCTAAACATTACCCGACTAAACTACGCAATTTATTTCGAGTTTTATCCGCGAAAACATCGGTTTCTATCGATTAAACTCGTTTTTGCCCTAAAATGGAAAATGAGTAAAAACTCTCCAACAATCCAAACCAACTCAACAAACACATACATAATCATACACATTGATAGAATAATAAGATTTCACACCCTTACCTTGGTTAAATCGAAAGCTAAAAGTTGTTCTTGAGATTTTTAAACTTTTCCTTCTTTTCCTTCTCTTTTCCCCTCTTCCTTTTTCTTTCTCTTCTCTTTCTCTTATGTTACTATCATTTCCTTTTCCTTCCACTTTTCCTTATATATCTTTCCCTTCTATTTCTCTCCAATATATTTCTTCTCTCAAAATATCTACCAATTCCTTTAAATAATCCTCCAATAATTTTAATAAATCAATTAATTAACATAAATAATTAATTAATGAAAATTGGGCTGTTACACCTTTGACATGTAAAGATTAGTAGAACACGTATCTTTGGTTGTCACGGACGAGATGGTCTCAAATCTTTGGTTAACACGGACGTGAGATTCTGAATCTTTGGTCAATACGTAACAATATACATACTTTATATATATATATATATATATATATATATATATATATATATATATATATATATATATATATATATATATATATATATATATATATATATATATATATATATATATATATATATATATATATATATATATATATATATATATATATATATATATATATATATATATATATATATATATATATATATATATATTAATAAAATAAAATGTTCCATATGAGTATTATTCTTTGTAAAAATAAATAGAGGAATTAAAAATGCTAGTAATAATAATAATTTATTATATTTTATATAAATTTTATCTTTTTTAATTTATTTAACAAGCATAATTACTTTGATTAATATATCAATTAGTGTATCTTTTTCTTTTTATGATGTTTTTTAATTATTGTATTTAAAAATTTATTTAAAAAAATCTAAATACTTACGCATTATTATCAACTTGACCTTTGAACCGGCCTTTTTTTTAAGTTATTTAAAAGTTGTTGAAGTGGGACAGCTTATTAAATTTAGAAAAAAATTTAAAATTTTCAAATTTATGAAACTGAACTTATGACCTTTATATAGTTTTAGATATTTATATTATGTTGTGGCCAAGATTCTGCCATTTTCAAGACAATAGCTAGAAACTAGATAAAGGTCAAAATTCATTGATAGCTCAGACAAGAAAAACTAGAATATTTACGTGTCATTATCTCCATGTCCATATTTTGTAGTGTTTTGTAGAACGGTCCAAAAATGTTAAAAAAGTCAATAATACTATTAGAGCATCTCCATTTCAAAGGATGAAAATGAGTCTTTTATGTCCTAAAGTAAAATTTAATGGATTGTACACTGTCATATGTGAATCCTATAATTTTAGTGGCTTACACTCGTTGCTATTAATTCCTAGGTTTATGCAATTGTCTAGTAGTTTTGAACTTTTACAAATATCTAACTTGTAACACAAGTAAACTCCAATTAATCAATATAAATTTATAAGTCATTTCTTTTAGGAAATCAAATCTTTCTTTAAGGTTTGAGGATTAAGTCGGAGAATTGTAGCTATACCTTGCAATATTTGATCTCTAACTTGTTCTTGTTCACTTAGTCTTTCAAGAAGTGATATTTTTATTTATTATGCTTGCTCTTACCATAATTTATGCGCTGATTAGCTAAATCAATTGCAGATTTATTTTCAACCAACAATTGGATTTTTAATGATCTTTAATTTTTCCAATAGCATTTATATTTAAAGTGCTTGACAAATTGTACATGAAGTTGTTACATATTCTGCTTCACACGATGATAGAACCATTATCCATTGCTTCTTTGAGTTTCATGAGATTGGAGTTTCTCCAATCATGAAAAGGTATTATGCATTATTTTCATATCATCTTGAACTTCTCCCCAATCTGAATTAGAATAACCATATGTAATTTCTTTCTTACTAGTGTTCTTCTGGTTTGGAATAAACACACCATGATTTGATTCGCCTCTTATATATACCTTAGAATCCTTTTAACGACTAGTAGGTGCCATGTTCAAGGCTTATCCATAAACCTGCTTACCAAGCCAACACTCTGACACAAATATTTAGCCTTGTGTTACATAAATATTTGAGTGAGCCAGTGATTTTCTTATATAGAGTTGCATCTAGAAGCTCATCATTTATTTCTTTTCCTAACTTTATACATGTTTCCATATGGGTGATTTCATAATCGCAATTTCTCATCTTGAATTTCTTTAAGAAGTCTTGTGCATTTTTTCTGATGCAAGAAAACTCCACTTCACATGTTTACAAACTTCATTCTCAGAAAATATGACATCTTTACTAAGTCTGACATTTCAAACTCATGCATCTTGCCAACCTTGAATCTTGTGAGTTTATCTTCATTCGATCTTGTCACTAACAGTTCGTCTACATATAGGTACATGATGATTTGATTCTACTCACTTGGATTCTTCATATATACTCCATGTTCTGATGTGTATTTGGTGAATCCTAATTTGATGATAAGTTGTTAATTCTATTGCTCCAAGCTCTAGGGAGTTACTTCAATCCATACATAACCTTTTTTAGTCTATACACTTTCTTTTTCTTTCCCTTTAATCTAAAAAGCCTCGTGGTTGTTTGACATATACTTCCTCCTTTAGTGCTCCATTAAGAAAAGTTGACTTTACATCTAATTTATGAATTTTTCAACCTTTTTATGTTGAAATTGTAACAATTATTCTTATAGATTCAAGTCTTCCAGCTGTTGCATACACCTCATTGAAGTCAATAATTGGCCTTTGAAATAAGCCTTTTGCTACTAGTCTTTCCTTGTACTTTTCTATCTCACCCATTTGGTATAAGCTTCAACTTATAAACTCATTTCACATCTATAACTTTCTTGCTTGGCCTATTTACCAACTCCCATATTGACTATTCTTAATTGATTTGAGTTCCTGCTTCTTAACTGCTTACTAGTTCTCATATTTTAGTGTTTAGTTAAGGTAAATTGGTTATGATCCACACATCATATCTTCTTCTATCAGGCTACCTTCTTCATCTACTGATTGGTATGGAAGTTTCTCATGATCACTTAATATTACTAATTTATTTCTTGATCGAATTGACCTAATTACCTCTTGTTCTTGTGCAACTTCCTCTACTTGATAATCTTGTAGCATATTTTTTAGATTGTTTGAGCTTTTTCACCATTTTTCATTGGATTACATGAAACTTCCAGCCTGATTCATCCTTTGCTTTCATCAAGTTGTACATCCCAGCTTATTCTCACCTTATTCTCATTTGGTGAGAATAGTTTATATTCAATTATTGAGTGATAACATATGAGTATCATGGCTTTACTCTTGTAATCAAGTTTCCTTCTTAATTGTTCAGTTACATGTCTAAAACAAAGTGATCCAAAAATTTTGAGATGCCCAAAACATGGCTTGAGACCTGTCCGCACTTAATATGGTATTTTATTCATTAGCTTCTTTGTTGGACATCTATTGATGATATGCACAACAATTGAAGTTGCTTCATCCTAGGAGTTGGTTGGCATTTATCTTGCTTTGAGCATGTTTCTTGCCATATTCAATATGCTCATATTCTTTATTTAATCAATACCATTGTGCTGAGGTGTGTGAGAAGCTAATATTTAAATATCATGCCTTTTTCGCACATAATTGTGCAAACTTGTTTGAATTGTATTAACTTCCTCCATCCGTTTTTAATTTCTTGATACTATAATCAACTTGTTTTACAACCAAAAACTTAAATTTCTTGAATTTTGTGAATACTTCACTTTTTCTTTCCATCAAATAAATCCAGGCGTATCTAGTGAATTTTTATATGAAGGTTAAAAAGTAGCAGTTACCTCCCATTGGTTTCACTTTAAATGGACCATAAACATCTGAATGAATAATCACCCGTTTTTGCATAGACTTCAGAGGTAAGTCATGTTTGAATGACTTTTTTTCTTGCTTGGCCACAAACCGTTCTTCACACAGTTATTTTGACACTTTAATATGAGGAATACCATAAACCATTTTCTTCATATACATCAAGTCTAAACTCCTGAAATTTGGATGGTAATACCTTTAATGTCATGTTCAATTGTGATAGTTAGTAAATGTTGATGCATGACATTGAAGGTCAAACATATTTATCATAATTTTAAAAGTCATCTTTCTTGGCAAAGGTTATTTCAAAATTAACTTTGCATTTGCATCAAACACTTACGCTTGTATTGGATCATGATGTAATTCTATAAACATGCAGTTTGTTGTGTCAGCATAAGTAATTGATTATGGCGCAATTGCGCAATGAAAAGCCTAATATATTTTCTAAATTCTTGGAAACTCATAAGGGTTTCAAATTGGATAGAGAGAGAAATGTTTTTTTTAAGTTATTCATAAACCAGTGAGGAAGCTCCTCGCATTGGATCTCACTTATCTTTTTTATAATTCATGTAACATTTTCTCAACCCTTATTTCATGTTTAATTGCATTATGAGTAGTTAAAATCTCTAACCCTTATTTCATGTGTAATTGCACTATGAGTAGTTAAATTCTCTATTTTTAGGGATAAGTTTTTGATCTTATGACATAACCTTGTACATTTGTTTGCAATTTCTATGTTGATGTATTGTTCTTTTTTTATTTATCTAATATATAATCTCAATACATTTTATTAATTGATCATCAATAAATGGGTTTGTGGTTTACCTTTAGAAACGTAAGTAAGAATACGTAAAAGATTTGAATTAAGTATTCTAGTTGACCTCTACCTAGACTATGAGTGGAACTATGTGTCGCACCTCGAAAAATCACGGAAACATTTCGGAGAAACGACCCTCGCGCGAAAGGCGCAAAAATGCGGTTCGACAAAGTCGCCATCGAACTTTATTTTTCCCGAATAAACAGGAGAGGAAAATATCGAGAAAACCTCTTAAAACGAAAGGACAGGAACATGGCTGTCGCAACCAAGTTCCGGGTTCGGGAGTCGGTTACGCAAGGGGAAGGTATTAGCACCCCTCACGTCTGTTGTACTCAACGGGAACCTCTTAGGGTATTTTGTGGTGAACATTGTCTAGGTTTTCTTGTTTTCTTCTCGTGATAAAGGCGAATTGGTAGGTTAAAAAGTTATAGATGCTAAAGGGAAAATGGATGGTTAAAGGATAGGGTGCTCGCCAAGGATTGTGGCCCTTGTGCCTACGTATGCTCATTCGAACGAGAATGAGAAATCAGAGCGTCGTAGTTCGACTACGAGAAAGGATGAGAAAGTATGGAAGGAATAATGGAGAAAGGTAGAAGTGTGGACGGAATAATGGAGGAAGATAGAAGTGTGCTCGCCAAGATCATCAAAATCTTGTGCCTACGTATCTTACATTCAAAATGAATGAAGAATCAGAGCGTCCATAGTTCGTGGTAACAACCACGAAAATAAACGGGATTGAATTGGTTTGGAGTTGAGTTGAGAAACGAAAGAGTGATTGACAAGAAACCCAAAGGGCATGCCTTGAGAGCTTGTCATTCAAGAATTCAATGAATTCGCGATTCCAAGAACTCAATTCTTTCGGAAATTAGGTTGAATAGGTTGAAGATAAGGAGTTAGATGTTTTGAAAATTGAAAGAATGAACTAATAACAACTCAAGGGTGCGCCTTGAGAGTCACTCATTCGAATATTCAAAGAATGCTAGATTTTAAGAATATCTCTCTTTCGTAAGTTTAAAAAACGCATTTGTGGAAAGATTGAATCGAAAACAAAATGTGAGGCAAAGAGAGGTTGGTTTGAAAATGGATCGACAACGAGTCGAGGATTTGTTTGAATACGGAACCGACTTGACGACGTGTCAAGGGTTAGATTGTGAGAAACGATATTAGTCCCTAAGGGCGCCCCTAATATCGAAACCACGATGAATTGTGAATGTGTGTGCGAAATGTGGGTTGCAAATGTGTATGAGCATTCGACTTAGGAGAACATTTGAAAGTGTTTGAAAAAAGTTGAAAGATTGAATTAATAACAACTTAAGAGCATGCCTCAAGAATTATTCATTCGAAGATCCAAAGAATGCTAGATCCCAAGAACCTCCTTCTTTCGAAGTTTGAATCGAGAAAATGTTTTGAAATAGTTTGAATCAAAATGAGGGTATGTAGAATTTGTGTGTAAGAAGTGAGAATACGAAATTGGATTTGAAAAGTATAGGAGAAATGACAATTATTTAGTAAATGAGACATTGGCCTTACAACCAATTAATCGGATATCATTTGGATTCTAGATCCTAATAACAACTTTTTCATTCGGAAAATGTTTGGACGAACAACGGAAATATCACACGGAATGATAGATTCCTATGATATTTCTTTGTCCAAAAGAGTGTACTAAAACGAAAATTCGAATAATACATTACTTAAGGCGTACGCCTCAATAATAATCGTCCAAAAACCCAAGAAGTGCTAGACTTCAAGGATTTGGTTTCCTTTGAAAAAGTACTCAAGGTGAGTCAAAGTTTGAATTTAAGTTTTAAACGTGTGCACTAGCAAAGTGGGCTAGTCTTCTAAGTGACCAACTAGAAATAATTGATCAAATAAGTGTCACTGTAAGGAAGCCCAGGATTAAGGTTTAAAATATTGTGTAGGGTGATCAAAGATTGATGGCGAGGCTTTGAAAGCACTTGACTTACAAGGGTGGAAAATGGCTCGACTAATCGAGAATTATTTTTAAAAATTATTTTGAAGTATAAAACATAATTAATGTAAAAGTGATACAATTATTACACTTTGTATGGGAGTGAGGATACATTGTTCAAATGGGGATAGAAATTAAGAAATTAAATCAACTCAATCACCTGCTCATTAAATTAGTATAGACTTAATTTCTATATATATTAACTAGTAAAAAAAATCTTAATTTAAATTTACTATGATTTCAACATTCTATATACATAGGAAAACGAAACAGTATAAAAGGCGGCGGTACCAATTTTCTTTAACTTCAATATTGAAACAATAATCAATGAAAACTATATATGTTCACCAGCTCATCCCAATTTCATCAGCCATGCTGCAGAACACTTTACTGCAAAACTGATAACATATGTGAACATAGAAAAACACAACAGTGGCAGCGCATAGTTCATAACGTTATATTCAAACATTCCGCATAATCTAAAGAACACATGTAATGTAATGTAAGATTCCAACAACACGCAATATTATTTTTCAACAAGCATTCTCAAGCTAACCATGACAGAAATAAAACAAAGAAAAATGACACTAAATGATAACCAACATCAAAGACCATGATCAAAATATGACAACACTCACAACAACAATTGAACATAGGTATTGACTGCAAAGAAAGAAGATTACACCAACTATTAAATTATGACCAATTATTTGTCCTTTGATGTTGTTGCCTGCAATTCTTAGACGTAGTCGTTATGGGAATGGCTTCAAGGCAAGTCAATTAAAATATACACAAAATTGAATCACGGGATTTCCGTTGCTACTAGCTGCTATCATCGCATAATTGAACTGTTTCAGGAGCGAAAATACTTACTAACAAATGCTGAGATAGAACAAGGTGGAAGCTTAATCGAAACCGAAGACGTGGAATTGCAGTAGCTATGAAATTGAGCGTAATCGACACCGTGATTCATGGAACGTATACACTGCGGCTTCAAAATCGTGTAATTGGAAATGTATATGATATCGAAATTCAGCAACGTTGCAACCTGCACGAAAACTAACATTCCAGACAGAAATAAACAAAACAGACTCAGTGAAACGCAATCCTCGAAAACATCATTAAGCCGACGATGCAACTGCTGTTGTGAAATTTGAGTTGAGAATCCAGTGAATTTGTGGCTATCCAAAACGGCATCGTCACTCGCGTCGGAGGCTGTTAGGTGGATTGTGATGATGCGCCTTGAATGGAAAGCTGATGAAGTCAAATAACTGTTGTTGAATCGGAGGGGCGCGTGCTGTTTAGATCGATACCCCGAAGCATTGTTGATTTCACGCCGTGCAAGCCAACATAACACCAATTGAAGGTAGTCACGAGTTTCTCGAATGGAAAGCCTTCATCAGCGTCTTGAGGGTTTATCGGCAGAGAGGCTGATGTGGCTAAAATCGATGGGAAAACGATGGGTTTATTTCTCTAAAAACGGGAGGTATGGAGATGATGGTCCGCGATTGGGTTTCTTGGGGGATTGGCGGCTTTCTGGGTGAGTGATTGGAATTTGGAAATGGTGATGGTCATACGAAGAAGAAGAGAAACGTGGTGGGGGTTTCACGGCGGCCATTTGAGGGAGAGAGGTTACAGTTGTGGGGTTAGAGCTTGTGAGTGGCGAGAAGGTGATGATGAAGGCTTTTCCGACAGATTTTAAAGTTTATTGAGGGAGAAGGTGATGAAGAAGAAGGGGGTTAGGTGTTTTTAAAGAAGAAAATGAAGAACAGAAAGGTGATGATGGGTGATAGCAATGGTAGACAGTTTTAGTTGAAAGGGGAATGTGGCTGAGGGTTTTGATTGGGGAATTTAGGGTTTCGCGGCGGCCATTTTCTCAGGATGATGAACAGTTGCCCCTCAATTGATTTTCTCTTCCCCTTTTTATGCACGAACCCAACCCTAACGGGCTCCACAAACATGGGCCTTCCGCCCATTTCCTATCGTGTCCTCAACCTTCTTTTTAATTTTCTTAGCAATTAATTAAAACAAAAAAGAATTAAGATAACTAGTATTAACAATACTAATTAATTAACAAATATTAACAATAAAGATTAAATGAATATTAACAATATATAAAACAAATTAAAATCTATAAAAAAAGGAAATAATCACTATTATTAACGATTAACTAATAATTTTCCTAAATCTAATTTCTTAATTCTATTACAATTCTAAACTAGAAAAAACAAAATTCTAATTCAATTCTATTAAAAATCTATTTCTATTCTAATTAAATAAATCTATTTCTAATAAAATTTTTAAATAATTCCTATAGAAATTCTATTCTAAAATAACTCTATTTCCAAAAAAGTCTAATTAACTAAAACTAAAAAAAAATAAATTATTTCTAATATCTAAGTTAACTAATATTCTAACTTTTAAAATCTAATTTCTAATAACAAACAATATATGTATAAAGAACTAGGAAAACATGACAGAATTAAAATTCACAAAAACAACTTTAGACCACGTGTCACGCTCTCATTGACCGAAAATGATAAAAAATTGAACAACGCTCAGTTGTGAGTGGACACGTGTCTAAATGACATGAAATTATGCGAGCAATGCAAAATTGAAAATAAAATCGAAAAATGCAAAAATATTTAAAAAAGGGTAGGAATTTAAAGTATGACACTATGAAACTCATATATTTCTATTATTACATGTTTAACCTTATATTGTAACTTACTGAGGAGTTATAGATTTTGTCTAAGTTTATAAAAGTTTAATCCTTAATAAATCATGGTTAAATAATCTTGGGAATGAGTAATAATAAAGAATAATAACATTAACTAGCAAGTTAATATGAGGTTTAAAAGGGAAAACTTAATTCATACTTATCCTTAACAATCTTTTAATAATTACTGTTACAACTTTAGTTTTCGTTATTCAAACAAACTCACTTAAATTTTTTTTAATAGGTAGAATTTTAGATTCAATACTAATTTCAACATTTGTATTTGATACTTATGGGTACTCTCCGTGATATTACATAGAAGTAATCACAGAGTTAACAAAATATCTTACATAGAAGTAACAAGATATAAAGTCTTCACTAGAACAACTTATAGAGTTAAAGATCATCCTTCAAAGCAGGCATACAAATAACTGAGGTTCGAGGTAGACAAAGGCGTTTTGGAAAGGTTTGAGAAAACTTTAATTGGGATTACGGAAAACCTTGGGTTAGCTTATGATATTTAATATGTTTTTCACACCGAGGGTTACTTTTCTATAAAAGTAACGTCGTTAAGTTATGCTTGCTGGAGGAAGTAGATGAAAGGGATCTGAAGGTGCTTATTAAGGAAGCATGGGATTGGCTCAGTCAGTGGTTCAAGGAGATTCATGCTTGGAAATCAAATTACGTTGATCCCGAAAGAGTAAAATGGATTAAATGCTATGGTCATTCATGGACTCAAAGGTTTTTGAATAGTTAGCAAAGACAGCCAACCATTATATTTGTAGTGATGAAAGAACGTCCAAATAAGATAATATGGATGTCGTAAGCTTTATGATTGGAACCAGATGTGCAATGGCATTTAGTGAGGTCTTCAATGTAAATATAAATGATAGTCTATTCATAATTAGGATGATAGAATATGTTCATGGACTTGGGAGAATACTATTCAAGAAGACTCGGGTTTCTTAATCGGAGGATGTAACTTCATCTTTAGAACCAGGTCCGGTAAGTTGGGAGGAGGAAGATAGAAGCTCAGATTTCGAGGTGAGTGACGAGGAAGGAGATTTTTGAGGTATCGACACTAATGTTATGTGTCAAGAGGAAAACGGGGAAAAGGCGTTGGTTTTGTTCAGAAAGGGAGATATATAGTAGAGTGCCTTTTCATAAGAAAATCAAAATCAACTTTCTAAAAGTTAAAAAGGTGACAATTGATACTGGTGACTTTGGTGTTAATACTCATGACTCTTGATAGTCTACGTGTAGTAGGGTCCAAGAGTCTTTGATAAAGTCAAAGAATTGTGATAGATTTATAGGATGGCATCAAGAAATAAGGGCCCACTCAGAAGATTTTGAACCTGATTTATCTATTGGGCCTAGTGAAAAAGGATTAAGGGATGAAGGTCCATTAAGCTTTAATGACGAGTGTTTGAAGGTGAAAAAAGGTAAACCCATACAGAGAAGGGGGAATAAATCCTTGAAAGATATGTACAAAGACGATTAAGGGGTTTTTTGTCCATCTTATTTTGCAACACTTCAACAACAAAAAATCAAAAACCTAAAAGCTATTAGCAATGTATAGAAGAAGATATTGAAGAATTTGGAAGGTAAAAAGGGGAAGGAACATGAGAAGAAGGCAACAATTATCAAGATTTCATTGGAATCTCAAAAGGAACAGTTTGGGGGGGGGGGATCGACATTGTGTTGCAATTCTTTAAAATATTCAGATGTAAATCTTTATAACAAGAATTTTTTGAAAAACATGGATTCATATATGGTGAGCAAGGTGTGGGAGACAATATCTAAATTGGGTATTTCAAGAACAAATAATATGAAAGGGTACGAGGAGGCAATAAAAATTATTGAAATAAGGGACAGAGAAGGAAAGTCAAGAAATGAGAAGAGTAAGCAAATGGTTAAATGAATATTTTATCTTACAACATCAAAGGTGGAGGTAGTATCCCTAAAAAGAAGATGGTTAGCTTTCTTATTTAAACAGGTAAGGTTGATATTTTCTTTCTTCAAGAAACCAAATTAGGTGTTATAGGTAGCAATTTAGATTTCAATTTGGGGGGAAACAAGTAGGTTGAGTTGACCTTTAATGGGTCTTTTGAGGTTTCTAGAGGTATGATGATAATGTGGAGAAATAATTTAATGGATTTGAATTATAGTTTTAAAGGGGAGTGTTATGCTGGAGTTAATGCCTTGTGGAAAGGATTAGAATACAACTTCGTCAATATTTATACTCCTTCTAGTGTTGAGAAAAGAAGAAAGTTGTAGAAAGATTTGATAGAAGTGAAAAGAGGTAGTAATGGGGGAGATTGGTGTTTGGGGGAGACTTTAATTATGTAAGTGGTAAGGAGTAAATAATAGGGGTTGGAAGGAGAAGGAATAAAGGAGGTGAGATGGAGGGAATTAGGAATTTTATAGAGGAAATGGATTTGATATATGCCCCTTACTGTGGAAGTAGATTTACTTGGTTCAATGGAGGAGGGGCTGCAATGAGCAGATTGGATAGATTTTTGTTATTAGAGAACTTAACAGTCAATTAGAAAGTAGTTGGGAATATGGTGGGGTAGAGAGACTTATTTGATCATTGTTATATATGGTTGAAGGCCAATGATCAAGATTGGGGGCCTAAACCATTTAGGTTCAATAATTGTTGGATTGAACACAAGAGTTATTCTAATTTCATTGAGGAAGATTGGAAGAATTTTGAGGTTTCAGAGAGGGGGGATTATGTACTCAAAGACAAGTTAAATAACTTGAAAGTCAGATTAAAATGGTGGAATAAAATTTTATTTTGTTGGATAAACTTGAAAATGGAGGACTCAATAGTAGAATTGGATGACCTTGATATTCAAAGATAAAGACAATCTTAACTTTGTTCGATATTTATCTTTGCCTTTTTATCACGACTGATTGTTGTCTTCATCTTTATCGTTCATTGTCTTCATATTTTTGTTTTTTATCGATCATTGTTGAATTTCTATTCTTTCTGTTGTTGATATATTTGTACTAATAAGAACCCTAGTCAAGGTCGAGAAAATTCTCTTCTTCATAATCTCCCCCTTTTTTATGATGACAAACATCCTTTGAAATTTTTTTGTTGATCAACAAGTTGCTTTAATATTTTTTAATTCTGCAATATAGAAACTCCCTATATATTGTATATATCCCCTTAAATTTTGCAATTTAATAACTTCTGCCCCTGAAAAATTATCATGACCAAAACAAGAACAATATCCTACCATTTCTCTTCCTTTTTGTTTATGAAACTTTTCTAGTTTATGAAAGTTGACATAGTTTCAAACCATTTGAAAAATGAACACTTTGAAAATGATATTTGATTTTTATAAATCTGATTTTGAAAGTTGATAATTCGCTTTCTAGTGTATGATTCTTTATATACACTTCTAAAAACCTCTATGATTGAATACATAAGTTTTAAATGGTTCCATGAAGCATCGCCAATTAAAAAATAATTATGGTTCATGAAAAATCATTATGGTTCAACTGGTATTCAGATGCCACAATCCTGTATTTGAATACCACATTGCAACGTTCCATTTTTTAAAATTGACATTGGTATTAAAATACCACTATATTTTATTCGACTAGAGCTTCCATTCGAATAAGACTCTTGGACCCTTATTTCTTTGAAAATTCTTTGGAACGTGATCCTGGAAAGCATCCTCTGATTTTTCAATATCCACCAAATCAAGTAGATGTAATACAAAGAGCTTATCTAAAATGAGGCTCATATCAAATTCATTTAGAAAACTATCCTTTGTCCGGTAATGAGGATCAACCAAGAAGGTTTTAACACACTTGGTTTAACATGTTTCCCTCATGGTTAGAATATTCACCATCCAAATATGCCGCATATTTCTTACCATGTTACCTTTTTAGAATAAAAAACCAAGTGGATGTCACAGATCATGTGTCTTCATTTCTATAGGTTTTAAAATTTTAAGAAAGTTAAGAATGGGAAACATTATTTCTTAAACACATAGGGAAGAATCCTTACTCACCATACTATAATGCAATGCATGCTTGTAAATACTTCTTGAATCAATATGGTCATATTAGAAATGTTATCCAAGTGCAAAGTTTGAGTCAAAGAATGAATAATCAGCTATGTCTCAAGACTTTATTTGACACAGTTCATTGGTTAACACTTCAAGCTTGTGCTTTTAGGGGTCATGATGAAATTAGAAATTCAAAAAATCAAGGAAACTTTCTTGAGTTGTTGAAATTTTTAGCATCTTACAATGATGAAATTGGAAATTTTGTGTTGGAAAATGCTGCACAAAATTGCAAGTATACTTCACATTAAATTCAAACAGAGCTCTTGCAAATTCTTTCTAGTAGGGTGAAAAATAATATTAGTAAGGGGATTGGTGATTCCAAATTTTGTATCATTATATATGAAGCTCTCAATGAGTTAAAAGGAAACAAATGGATATTGTATAAATATTTTTTGATAAATTTGGTTTAATACAAGAGAGATTTTTTGACGTGGCACATGTTAAAGAAACCCCATCTTTAAATATGAAGGAAGCAATATGTGATATACTTTATAGAAATTTTTCCTTATGAATATTATGTTCTTTATTTTGCTCATTGATTGTGTTGATCCTTTTGGATTGACTGCATTTTGCAAAACAACAACATGGATAAGTATTCAAGTTTTCCATGCCGCTTCAAGATGTTTTTCTAGTACACAAGGGACGTATGATGGTATACCTCTTGCTTCAAGATGTTTTTCTAGTACACAAGGGACGTATGATGGTATACCTCTTGCTTCAAGATGTTTTTCTAGTACACAAGAGGTATACCATCAATTCCCAAGACCAAGGCAAGAATGAAGACACACTCAGTAGTATCAAAGGGACCCAATGCCTTGTGTATGAATGGCATGGTCACATTAAAACTGAATGTCCTACCTTCTTGAAGAAGCAAAAACAGGGATTGTCAATCACCTGGTCTGACTCTGACAATGAAAGTGATGAAGAAAATGTTAACAAAGTGATGACATGCATTCGTAAGTATGATGTTAAGGGTGAGTCTAGTGATGAGGACTTAACTGATGAAGAGATAGTTGCATCTTTTAAATTATTGAGCACCAAGTGGGAAGAAGCCTGCATGGAAATAGAGAGACATAAGAAAATGATAAATGATCTTCATCAAGTTAAAGAGAAACTTTCTATTACCATCTTAGGTATGAAAGAGGAAGTTTCAATGTTATCATCCAAGCTTGAGGATACCACAAAATCTAGTGAGATATAATTAAAGGCTTTGACTTGATAGATTAAATTATGGAAGATGAGAAGAAGTTAAGGTTTAAGAGTGGTGTTAAATTCCTAGAAGAAATTTATATAGAAGAGAAGAAGTCAAGAAATTCAGCAGGAATAAGCTTTAACTATAACTTTGTGAGCAAGAAGGGCCATATGTTCCAACATTTCGCTCAACATGCGCACCCTCATCATAAGGATTACAAGAACTTTGATAGAAGATGTCATCATTGGGGTAAATATAGGCACAAAAGGCCAAATTGTTACTGACTGTATGTTTATCTTCATCCCTATATTTAACCAAGGCTCAAAAGGAAGAAAAAAAAAGATAAAACAAAGAAGGTATGGAGACCCAAAGTGGAAGTCTCAAGTCTCACAGATCATACTTCTCTTAGAGTGTCTTCAAGAGAGGATTAGTACTTTGATAGTGGATATTTTAGAAATATGACAGGGGAAAAGTATTATCTTGAAGAGCTAAAACCTTACTCGAACAACTATGTTACTTTTGGTGATGGTGTAAAAGGTAGCATCAAGTGCATATGCAAGCTATTGTTTCCTAGTCTTCCTAGCCTTGAGAATGTGTTGCTGGTAGAAGGCCTAACTTCCAACTTGATCAGTATAACTCATCTATGTGATCAAGATCTTTAAGTGAGCTTTAATAAATCAGAATGTGTTATTTCCAACAAAAGGTAAGAAGTGGTTATGAAAGGCTCAAGTCCAAATATAATTGATTTTTATGGATATCTAATAATAAAGAAGATCCATCAATATGTCTGTTGTCAAAAATTGATGAGACCATGCTATGAAACTAAAAATTTGGTCACCTCAATCTCAATAGCATAAAGAAGATTGTTTCTGAATAAGCTATAAAGGGATTTCCTAATCTAAAGATCGAAGAAGGAACATTTTATGGAGAGCGCCAAATAGGCAAGAAGACTAAGATGCCTCATAAGAAGCTCCAGAATCTTGCCACTACAAAATTTCTTAAATTATTACTGTTGCACCCCAAAATTTGCCCAACATTTCTTTACCTAGCTTATGTTTCATTTCATTCACATTAGCATTATCATTTGCATTTCATTGACATGTATGCAGGAGATCAAGAGGTATTATTACCAATCAAGAGCTATACAAGACTGTGAGGCTAGCTAAGAAGGTTATTCAGATGTTCAAGGGTTGATATCCTTGTCAGAGAAGTTAAAAGATCCTCAGAGAGAGTGATTGAAGCCAAGTGTGTAGGTCTCCTAACTTGAGAGTTGTGGGAAGCCATCAGATGATTCTAAGGTCATGAAGATGGACTTGAGGTCTTGAGAGAGCTCATGAGAAGTGTTGAAGATCACTTTGAGGCCTAGATAGGTCATTGTGCAAGATTAAGAAGCCTCATCCATGAGTGGTGCAACTAGGGTTTGACTGGGTCAACCCTAAGTCAACTGAGGATTTGAAGGAAGTTGAGACTTAATTCAAGAGCCATGTGATCATGGATTGATACATTGAGATGTTATAAGGATGATTTCAAGGTTAAATCATCATGATTGAAGATTTTGAGAAGTTTCAAGCTAGGGTTTCTAAGACTTGACAGTGGAAAATCCCCTAGTTTGACCCCTATCTTCAAGACAATTTAACTCAAGATATGATTGTCATCTCATCTTGACCCCAACATGATTGTTGTAGAGCATGATATTAGCTTTAATTTTAGTACTATAAGTCCTTGATAGGATCCATAGAACTCAAGTTATGAGCCAGACAAGTTACAAGTCATCTGAGGCATGTGAATTTGGAGCCTGAAAGTTACCCAACTTACATGGCACTTTTGCCCTAGAAGGACGATTCCTATGAACTTTTGGTCAACATGAATGTTGTTCCTTATTATCTTAGCTTTTTATAGAGTACTAGAAGTCCTTGATAGGATTTATAGAACTCAAGTTATGGCTTTGACAAGTCAAGGGTATTTTGGGAAGTTGTGATTATGGGTCATTTTTGGTTATGGGTCATTTTCACCAACTTAGACATCTCAAGTGAAATTTTGTTCAACTTGAAAGTTGCTCAAAATGAGGTTTTTACCTTAACCATGTATCAAGGAGGCATTGAAATGGCTCAAGGAGAGACTTGGTTCAAAAGGTTGTGAAAAAGGAAGAATTAAAGGCATTAAATGATCAAAAATTCAAATAAATCATTTTGTGTGCAAATGAGGCAAACTTATAGGTCATTTTGAATGGAAAAAGCATTTTGGAAACTTTGGCAATGTTAGAATTTTTATTTGAGTCCAATATCATGCCCTTTTCCTTTGTTTCTTCATGAGGAAGTAACATAACATACACAAGCCATTGGATGAAAACAAGGAGGGAAACATCACCATTCATGTTCAATATCTCATGAGAAGTTGAATGCAAGCTTGCTGAGGCCAAAATAGAGAAGGAATCGTGACTGGTGTGGATGAAATTTTGAGGAGAAATTGGAAATTGAAAATCTCATTCTGAACCTTGGAGAAGGTTCTAGATCATTCAACTACATCCTATATAAGCACATGGAGGCATTCAGTTCATTTTTTTGGTGAAGATTGAAGCCTGAAGCAGAGAGTGAAGTTGAAATTTCAGAGGTGCAAATGAGAATCGAATTCTGAGTTTCAGGCCAAATCAAGGGAAATTGAAGATTGCATTAGCTTTAGAAGGAGTTTTGGAGTGTATCTGCATCATCTTGGAGGCTGAAGTGATCAAGAACCTCTTATGTTACGCCTCTGAACACAGGTTGGTACATTTCGTTTTTGTGTATAATCTAGGAGGAGATAGATAGAAATCTATAGGTGGTTAGGATCTGGATGATGTATAGATGGATTTGAGCTGATCAATTTGGGAATTAGAGACAAGTTAGGATGTGGATCATTTTCCGTTGAAGCTGAATTCTTGTAATTCTTGGATTGATAATCAAGATTGGATAGGGTAAGATGATCACCATGAGATAAGGATCATTTATGTGCATTTAATTGAAGTTCTGATGAGATTCAAGATTGAGGTGTATTTTGGAATAGCTATCGGGTTTGAAAATCCATGGAGATTTAGATGATTCTAAGGCTGGATTCATGATCAGCATGAAAAATTGGACAAGATGATGTATCATTTTGTAATTTTTGATGAACTGTGTGTTGGTCTTCACCGGAGAAGACGGTGGCGCCACTGCTCAGGCCACCGTCTGTAAATTCCCTCCTCTGAATGTTTGAATGAAGAAGATGCACTGCAGGCATCGGATCATCCTTGAGACTTGACCAAGTAATCCAAATAGATGGCCACGATTGAGTTTGAACAGTATGAATATTGACTGAAGCCAATATGCACCGTTTCACTTAACTGAATTGAATGGGCCTAGCGCTTGGATTGATATCCACACCCCCCATCTGGCCCAACCCAGGATTTGAACTGACTTTAATTGCTATTTGGCACGCAAGTTTATTAATTTCTTTTGTTTTTCTTTTAATTTCATCATTTCATGTTAGTTTGACAATAATTCATAAAAAATAGAAAAATAGGTCAATTAATTCCATATTTTTTCCCCCTGATTCATGATTGGATCTAGAATTTTATTGAATAAAAATATTAGGAAAATCATGCATTTTCAATTTTTGTGCATTTTTTACATTTTATTTGATAATAAAATTACCATGGTTGATACCTCTGTTTGGTGAATTTAGTGTGAGCATTTGGTGATGAGTTTTGGCTTGATTTTTTGTGTTTGATTAGCTTAGACATGTATGCTCCCGTAGTATTTTTCTCACATTCTTGTGGTGAAATTAAGTGTTTTGTTTAGATTGAAACTTTAGGTGCTCCCTTTTAGGGTTTAAGTTTAGTACCTTATAGTGTATAATTTATTTCTAGGTCTTATTTAAGGATTTGATCTCTGGAATTAACCTGGTAGAGTCATGATTGACATAGGTTCCCATAGTTATTTTTGTAGGATTTTATAATTGATTTTAGTATTTTTAGTTAGAATTAACTTCAATACTAGGTTTTAGGTGATCCTAACTTGCTAACTCAACTAGAATGATTTCATTAGTTCCCTTAGAATAGGGTTTTGCTTCTCTTGCTCTTGGATGATGATGAAGGCTTGTGTGGGCTACTGAGGAAGGCATGGTGGAGCTTGGACTTGAAGATTGCTCTCATTTTGGTGTAGTTTGTTTAGGGTTAAGGGTTAGGGTTTAGGGAGATCCCTTTAGAATATACTTTCTTCCTTCATGAAACATGGAAGGTGTTGATCACTTCCATTCCTCCCTATGATGTAAGGTCCCATTGTGAAGGCCCCATCCCTCCTTTGGTAGGATGTGTGGCTCCTCACCAGTTGGTAGAACCTTTGAGGGTTCCTTTCCTTGATGGTGGAGTGCTTAGAGGTGACCTTTGGTCTTCACTTTGCTTCTCCCTATCCCCACCTTACTCTTGTTAGATGAATCTCTCTCCCTTGTTAGAGGATGGAGTTCCCTGCTAGAAGATTTAAGATGCTAGAGGAGGGAGTTCCTTGTTAGGATCTTGAAGATCAAGAAGAACAAGTTGACACTTGTGTGAAGCAGATCAATTTGAGAAGGAAGAAAGAGATGAAGCTTGAAGAAGATGAAGAACAAGTTGATACTTGTGTCTGATGCATTGAAAGCTTGAAGAAGCAGGTTGATACTTGCCATTGAAGATGAGAGCCTTGGAGAACAGTTACAGACTGAGGACTGATCTGCTGTCAGAGAATTGCTTTGCTGTGAAGCTGTGGAAGCTGTTAATTTGCTTTATTTCCTGTCTGTCTTCTTTCTGTGGAACTGTATTGATGTGACTTGTGTGATTTGCTTGATGCATTAGCATAAGTTCATGTTTAAATTGTGTTAAGCTAGGAGAATGATTGCACTAGAGGTTGAGTTTCTCCCTCTGCTTGTATTTTTATTGTGTGGCTTTGCTTGCTGGTATTCGATAGAGCCCTGCTCCCTTGCCTGTGTGGTTTGTGATGTGCTTGATGGCATTTTATTTTCCTTTATGATTGCAGTTATTCATATCTGGCTTGAGGTCGAGACGAGCTTGTGGAGGCTGATGCCCCACACACATTTCCTCCCTCACTTGCATTGCATGCATTTTACAGTCGTTTACTGTTTACTGTTTAAGCTGATGCTTTATCTGTTTCTGTTTATCATTGACATGATCCCTTAGGAATCTCACTTCCTTTGATAAGGAAGTGATGATTAGAACTTTAGGTTGAAACCTTTGCATGATAACTTCTAGGAGATCCCTGTTTCAAACCTCAACTATAGGACGAATCCTTGGCATGACAACAGTCAGGACTTGATAGTCTCCCCTTAGTAGAGCCCTTTCTTCTCTTCTCATCTCAAACAACAGTAAAAAACGTAATAAAGGCAAGTTAGTATAAGCGCGTTACGAGCCTTAAGCTACTTGGGTAATGATAATTAAGCGGCCTCCTCTCAATCGTCTAGAATGTTTAGTATACGTCCTTTGGACGATATGCAACGCATTCGTTCCCAGGTCATAGTCTCTAGTGTTGTACAAACTACAGACAAACAAAAAAACAGTTCTTCCGTAAAAGACAGAAAACAAACTTCAAACCTTTTTGCCCCGTGGGCCCATAATTCAAAGGAAGCTTTTCTGAAGAAAAGAGTGTTATTAACTCCCCGTTCTACCGTAAATGGTAACGCCTAAGTCTCCAAGGGTCGAGCTGCATACACCAAACTGCTGGAACTGTTTGTTAACCCTACTCGATAAAATAGATGAATCTGAATTCCCGTTAACCATATTATCTCGAACTACGTAAGCTCTGATCTCTCATATCTGTTGTGAGTACGTAGGCACAATACTGACGTATTGGCGAGCCACCTTCCCCGTAACCCGTAGTTAGCCGAACTACGTTGACTCTGATTTCTCATTCTCTGATGAGAATACGTAGGCATAAAGTGCGACGCTTTGCCGAATCATTTTTATTTTCTTTTCAGGCCAGCCTTGATAGGTAGATAGATAAAACCAACCTGTCAGATAAACACAACAAGCGTGGATCCCATTGAGTACGATGGACGTGAGGGGTTCTAATACCTTCCCCTTGCGTAACCGACTCCCGAATCCAGACATTGGTTGCGATGACCTTGTCTTATACCTTTTTGTCAGGTTTCTCCGATCGTTTCCTTTCCTGTTCTGAGGGATAAATAACGAAAGGTGGCGACTCTTCTATTTTGCCGGCACCTTATTTTCGCGGTAGCGACAATTACATATGGACTTGATGGGGCCTATGCAAATATAAAGTATAGTGTTACAGTGAGAATCAGATATCGAGCTATTAATTAACTTGAATCATAAAACATGAAGTTCACCACCGAAATTTGATTTATCCAAAAGAATGGGTAAAGATCGAAGAAAATCATAAGTGCGCTATGTAACAACACAAATAAGAGATATAAGGTTCGGGGGTTGATTATACCTAGGAAAGGTGTTAGCATCCTAAGCATCTGTAGTACTCTATATGAACCACTTGTTAGTATTTGTGTTATGCTAAAGTGTGCTTGCTAAGGAAAAGATCTAAAGTATATACAAAGTATGTAAAAAGTATGCTCGCCAAGACATCGTATCTCGTGCCTACGTATCCTGATGGGAATAGAATTAGAGCATCCGTAGTTCCCCTTAATAAGGGTGAGAAACTCTTGACTGTGGTCAAGGTTCCAAAGGGAGTAAGTGTTCATAACCATGAAACTTACGTGGAGTTCACAAACTCTCTAAGTCTAAGTTGAAAAAATAACTAAAGAAAGTAAGTGTTCATCACCATGACATTTACATGGAGTGCGGCGACTCCAATCCTAAGGCTAGGATAAAGGGTAAGGTAAAATGGTCTCGATCGCACGACGACGGGAAATAAGGGAAGTTAGTTGAAAATGGTTTTGAAAAACGTTAGTGGAATTAAATTTGATTATTTACATGGCCGATATATATGAACATGGATAGAAAAATTAATTAATCAACTAAATAGAATGCAACTGATTAGACAAATAATTAAATAATACACTTAGTAATTAAAATAAATAAATAAATAAATAATTAAAATCTAATTAATTACTCAACTAAAAAAAATCAATTAATTAATTAATACCTATAAAAATGAGAATTGGATACTAACATGGGAGTGGTGTGGAAATAAGACAACGTGCATAACAAAGGTCGCTTAATCCAAAATATAAATCCTAAGAATGAACAATAGGTCCGAGGTGCTGCTACATGAAGAAGGATAATTACTATCTCTGTTTTTTTGTTATTTTTTTCTTTTCTCTATTTGCTTATTTTTATATGAGAGTGAGAGTATGATTGTATACTGGTGCAATAAAAAAATTATTTTATGGTGTGTTTGGAAGGATTTATAGTTAGTAAGTGATGGTTGAAAACTTAAATGAGTTGAAGGGGGTTTAGAAGTGAAGAGAAGAAGTGAGGTGTCAAGGAAAAAAAGTAGAATTTTTTAATAAAGGAAGAGAAAGAGTGAGGGTGATGTATCGTGGATGTTTCTTTTGATGCAAAGTCATATTAAAGTATACTAATGTCCCAAAGTAAAGTTAAAATTACAAAACCTTTTTAAACTTAGGAAACAAGTGTTTCCAAAAAGAGAATAAAAACAAACCATTAAATATTAAAAAAAAAAGAAAATGATAAATTAAATAAAAATAAAATAAAAAATAAACTATTTAAATAAATAATTTTTTATTAAATTCAAATGATTAATTAACTAAAAAATTAAAATAAAACCCGTTAAAAGAGAAATAGATAGTCTAGTATCAAAGTGCTCAAAAAAATAAAATGAATGCACCAAAATGATCAGCGTGAAATAAACGACTCGGAAAAATACAGCGTTTGGTCAAATTTTGAAATAAATTTTATCCGCTAAAATGGCTTAAACTATCCAAAAATGCGATCGAAAAGTAGTCAAAAAATTTAAATGAGCACGCCAGGTTAAATTACGCGAAACACAGATTAATACCACTGACGTTTGCATGCTCGATTTTAAAAGTTTTCGTCACTGATTTTTCACACAGTTGACTTTTGATTTGACCAATTCGGCTGTAATTCTGATAAGTTTATTTCAATTGATAAATTGGGTATTATGAAAAATGCAAGAGATGATAAATTATACAGATGATGCAAAAAGATGTGAAATCTTAGAGTAAAAAAATTAGGGGATGACAAATGCCCCTATTTAAGTTTCTTTGATCCGGAGATGTGAAGATTAAAATCTTCGTCTTAACAAGATCAGGGAGACTTAAATATAAACTGTAGGATCAAGCGCTTACCACTAGGCCAAAAGCAATTGCTGTTAGTCAGGGCGCAACTATCTTTCTTAAAGTAAACCCCAAGGGGCCTACCTAGCCCACCTAACACACCTGTGTAGGCGCCCATGGGTGGGATGTTAAGCCCATCGAATCCCTCAGGGAGACGCTGAATTAAATAATCCAACAATCTCCCCCCCAGTGTCAGCCGGGGGGATTCGAACCCATGACCTTGCTCTGATACCACTTGTAGGATCAAGCGCTTACCACTAGGCCAAAAGCAATTGCTGTTAGTCAGGGCGCAACTATCTTTCTTAAAGTGAACCCCAAGGGGCCTACCTAGCCCACCTAACACACCTGTGTAGGCGCCCATGGGTGGGATGTTAAGCCCATCGAATCCCTCAGGGAGACGCTGAATTAAATAATCCAACATAAACATGTGCAATTTTTGCCCCTAAGATACCACAAAAATGCTTATGATATGATGTGAATGCAAGACAAGGATCCTATGAGAAAAGATGTCATAGATGATGAATATACTGGGAAAATATCAGGTAGGTCCACTGGGGAAAGACTGACAACTCCACGGGGAGAAGTCTCGAGGAGACACAACTGAGGGATATAAGATATTATGGACATCTGTCGAGGTGACAAAGAGCATCCAATAATAATTGGAAAAAGAGGGACTAACCATGAACAAAGACACAGACCTCAGATGTTGAAAGCAAATCAGAAACCTCTAGAATAGCAGAAACAAGTTTATTGGGGAAATAAACACAACCATCAGAAGTTTTTTCAAAAGAGCATTGAACAAAACTCTGGAAAAGAACAGTAACAACCATCAAAGACATCCAGAAGAATATTGGATGAATTTTGGAACATAAGCAGGCAACCATCAGAGATATTCAGAATAACATTGAATAAGGTCCACTGGGAAATCAACAGTCATCATCCATGAACATAACTGGATGGAAAAGAGTCACAACATTCAGAAGATCATTGAATGATGAGGAGAATTCAGAGAAATACATTAGGGACATTGAAGCAAACATCAGAGGCATTCAGAAAAACATTAAAAACTCTACAACACAGCAACATCAGAGACATCCAGAAAAGCATTGAATGAACTCTGAAAAACATCAGAGATACTTGGGAAAACATCAAATAAACTCCGGAACACATCCAGAAAGGCATTGGATGGAGAATGAAAATAGACTTGAAAATATTCAAAAGCTGTTAACCAAAGTCAGAAATAAATTGAAGATATATAGAAGAGCATTAGATGAAGACAAAAACTCTGAGGATACATCCAAAACATTTAGAAAAACATTAAATGCACGGGAAAAGGTTTTGAAGACATATCTGGAAGAACGTCAGATAAACAACAAGAGGAGTTCTGGAAGGACGTTAGAACAAAAGTCGTATCTGGAAGAACGCCAGATAGACACAAAAGGAGTTCTGGAAGAACATCAAACAAAAGTCATATCCGGAAAAGCAACAGATAGACACAAAAGGAGTTTTGGAAGAATATCAGAACAAAAAGTCATATCCGAAAAAGTATCAGATATACACAAAAGAAGTTCTAGAAGAACATCAAAACGAAAGTCGTATCTGGAAGAACTTCAGATAGACACAAAAGGAGTTCTGGAAGAACATCAGAATAAAATTCGTATCCGAAAAAGCATCAGATAGACACAAAAAGAGTTCTGGAAGAACATCAGAACAAAATTCGTATCTGGAAGAACGTCAAATAGACATAAAAGGAGTTCTGGAAGAACATCAGAACAAAAGTCATATCCGAAAAAGCATCAGATAGGCACAAAAGGCTCTGGAAAAACATGAGAAACAAGGATGCATATTCGGACGAACATCAGATAAACAAGGTCATATCTGAAAGAGCATCAGATAGGCACAAAAGGGCTCTAGAAAAACATCAGAAGCAAGGGCGCATACCCAGAAGAACATCGAATAAACAATGTCATATCCGGAAGAGCATCAGATAGACACAAAGGGGATTTGGAAAAACATCATAAGCAAGGACCTATATGGAAGAACATCAGATAGACAAAAGAAATTAGATTCTGGAAAAGTATCAGAATTACAGACACATCTGGAAAAACATCAGACGTCAAAAGAAATAAAATTCTGGAAAAGCATCAGAATCAAAGGGAATATCTGGAAAAACATCAGATAGGTTCTAGAAAAACATCAGAACAAAGGCTCAATCTGGAAAAACATAAGAGAGAGGAAACACATTCGGCAAATCCTCATATAGATTCTGCAAAAGCGTCAGAATCAAAAGGAACGTCTGGAAAAACATCAGAACAAAGGCTCAGTCTGGAAAAACATTAGAGAGAGAAATGTATCTGGAAAAACCTCGGAAAGATTATAGAAAAGCGTCAGAATCACAAAAGCATATTTGGAAAATCATAAGATAAACACGATAATACTTGTTTGGTAGGTGTCAAGTAAGTTGGACTTTGACCACAAGGTAAGACGCGGATAATAACACGACCTTTGGCGAAATGCAAATAAGGATGAAACGCTCATTTTATGCATATATATATATATATATATATATATATATATATATATATATATATATATATATATATATATATATATATATATATATATATATATATATATATATATATATATATATATATATATATATATATATATATATATATATATATATATATATATATATATATATATATATATATATATATATATATATATATATATATATATATATATATATATATATATATATATATATATATATATATATATATATATATATATATTTATATATATGAATTGTGCTATGATATATTATCAAATGCAAATGCAAATGCTGGCGACATGGCTCGACTCTTTTGGTGAGATGACAAGACTAGAAGACTGATTCCTCAACACGGATATCACTGCCAATATGCTTGGGGACCAAAGATGTTACTGCTGAATACATCTCTACCACACTGTTAAATCGTATCAAGTTGATGATCCTTGTAGGAAGGATGAAGAGCCACTTGGATATTCTTCAAGTAAATTTCCCCAGATTAGCTGTCTGTTGTAGATGAACTGATAATTGCTTCAGCTTTACTGATTCTTGAAAATGAATGTTTATTGAGCACTTAGGAAGGCTTGCCCCGGTATGAGTCTTGAAAGATATTCTAGGTAAATCAATTATGAGAAGGACCTGCCCCTGATAAGATCACCGACCAATTTTCTCAACTGTTTGAAAATTCCTTGAGAGGAAAGCCAGTTTACAAACAAAAGTGTTTATACAAACATGGTAATGCAGAGTTCATACAATTTTTGAAATCAAAATTACTTTTGAAATATGCAAAGTATAAGAGTTTCATATCATAGTGCGGCGGTTCAAAACACTCAAAGTGTAAAGCAAAGGTGTAATGCCAAAATAATTTATTTACAAAAATCTCTTGGAGTCAGCTTATGCGACCTTGTTGTAGTATGCTTTCAAAATAACCTTGCCTCAATTAGGTCTTTTGGGGGTTGTAACATGGTCTGATTCAAGGTTTAATAAACAAAGAATAATGGCTCAAAGTTTATTTGTGCCCACCCAATCTACGTGATGATCTTCAGTCCTACACTCAATTAACTCATACTGTTCGCTCAGGTTCTCATAGGTTAGAAATTGCACCGTTGATAGCCACGATGGTAGTTTAGAAGTCAAGGGACATTTGAAAAGGCAGTCATTACTTTCCTATAACATTTGGTTGCTTTGACATTTGAGGATTTTCATGGTGAGGATTTGAAGGTCTCCTCTTTTTATTATCCCTAACTTTTGCCTGAACTATTTCTTTTGAAGCTTACATTCAGCGGGATGCCCTAGTTTTGCCTAAGTCTCCTTCATAGGTTTTGACTTAGCGAACTTTTCTTTTGATTTTTGTGTGTGAAGAAAGAGAGTGATTGCCAGGCTTAATGATTACGGTGAACCATCAATGGCTTTTGTCTTGAAAAACATCTTCAACACTTGCTTGCTGTGTGAAGGAAGAACTGTGGATGCAACCTTTATTTGAAAGGTGTCTTGCATGAACATATAACCAAGTTAACTGAGAACTACCCTGCCCCAGGTTAAGATTGCGGTTTTTTGTAAAGAAGGAAATTCCTACTTCTAGGCTCTAAGGGGTTGACAAGGGAATAACTTCCTTATTTCTCCAATGTTTAGGGGATTGAAATAATGCCTTACATCGTCAGCAAAGTTTAATTGAAAGCATACCAACAACAGTTATGGGCACAATGTTTTTCGTCATCCTCCCTCAAATATTTGCATAATCAAAATTTTGGACAAGAAGTAAATATTTGAAAGATAAATTATAAAAGAGCAAATAATGGACAAAATGAATTGAAATCAAAAGTTGGAATGCTCATTTCATTAATACGAAAGTATAAATACTAATTAAAAGCAAACAACTTATACAAAATGAAGGAAAATACAAACAATGAGAAACAAAAGGCTTAGTGACTAATTAGTAACAAGGATGAGTTTTCCTATTTGAAACATTGGCTTTTAGGAAGATAGTCTGATGGAGTTGACAGAAGCTTCACTTTTGATACACTGGCAAGGGATTGTTTTGGACATTCAGATGGTTATCCTTAAAATCAAGGATTCTAGTTTTAATCAACTCACACACTCTAGATATCAATGCATAACAATTCTCCAAGTCGTGGCCTGAGGCACCCTCATGAAATGCACAGTGGAGATAAGATCTAAATTTAGCTGGAAGAGGATTAGGAGGAGGTTGCAGAGTCCTTGTAGTGATGAACCTTTTTTGAACCAGGTCAGGATAAAGTTTTATATATGTCATAGGAATAGGATTAAATTGATTCCTATTCCGATACTGGTTATGTCCAACAGCTAGACGTTGAGGAATTTATGTTGGTCATAGAGCAGCAACAACAGGAGTAATGACAAAGGTAGTAGGGTGATTATACCGAGGTTGGAGACGAGGCCTCCTCACTTCAGCCATGACAATGTTGGTCTGATCTTCTTTCTTCTTATGGAAGGTCCCAAAGGATTTCTTCACGCCATTGGAAGACTCAACAACCTTATATACTTTACTATTCTTCATACCTTCTTCCAATATTTGGCCAATAATTACTAGATTTGTAAAGCTTGAGGAGGCACTCCCAATCATCTTCTCCCAATATAAAGGCAATAGAGTGTTCATGGACATTCCATTCAGCTCCTTCTCCGCTAGAGGGGGTTCAGCTTGGGAAGCCAACTCTCTCCATCGGTGAGCATATTCCTTGAACCACTCTCACTTATTCTGAGACATATTATGAAGTTGACAATGATCAGGATCCATGTCAAGATTGTACTTATATCGCTTTATAAAAGCATTGGTGAGATCATGGAAGTAGTGGACACTGTTCTATTCTAAGTTCATATACCACTTGAGAGATGCGCCACTCAAATTCTCCTGAAAGAAGTGGATGAGCAACTTCTGATTGTTTGTATAAGCAACCATCTTTCAGAAATACATGACTAGATGAGCTCTTGTGCAAGAGTGACCCTTGTACTTTACGAATTCAAGAGTTTTGAATTTAGAAGGCATAACAAGGCCATAAACTAGGCACATGTTGTCTGTATCCACATTGAAGAAGTCAGTACTCTCAACGACTTTGAGTCTCTTATCTATGATCTAAAACTATTCATAGAAAATTTCAGGCTCAACAAAATCTTCATGGTCTTCACCTTGAGCACTGGCAGCATTGTACTCATAGAGAAGGTTCTCAAAGGGAGCTCGAACAATCTGGGTAATAGTGCAGACCACGGGTTTGGGTTCAACAAAAATTGGAGCTTTAAAAATTGGCATGGCTATCTGACCAATCATAGCAGTAGATGCAACATGTGTATAGTAGTTATGAGGTAAAACAAACTCTAACCAAGTAGATGGTGGCATTTGAGCAGGTGAAGGATCAGCGCTTGAAACTTCCTGAATGACACTCCTTTGAGGTTGCTCTCCTTTAGCAATTAGGACTTGGAGCATCTCGGTGAGCTTGGTTATACCTGACTTTAAATCATCGATCTCCATTCAGATCTCTGCATTATGAACTTTTTGATCTGATATTCTTCATCTGTAATTAGCTCCAGTCCTGTATCGGTGTCGGGGAATCAGCTTGACGACTGATAGGTGAAACTGGAATATAGAGATAGCTAGGCATGAGTTACTAGACAGATAGATGCATGCAAAGGATCATGCAAAAGATGAAAATGATATGCAATGCAATGCAAGACAGGATGCAAACCACAAATAACAGGATCAAAGGTTCAAGATCACAACATGGAGTATGGGTAAAGAACCAACCACAGGGTGTATACTAGGGGTAAAGCACCTGCACAACAGGTTCTAACAAAGTTCCCAGAGTCATCAATAAATCTTTCGGATATTATCAGCTTACACGACTACTCGTGGGCTAATAATATTCTCAAGATAAACTCGTCTGAGTGTAGTATCCAATGACAACCATCACAGGTCTACACCTGGATAATCACTGCACTACGTCCTAAAAGGCAAAGAGGGGTGAATGGTAACTAAAGGTCCTCAGCTTCAGGGGCTCCCAGATCGGAAAAAGTGATGCCAATACGACTACTCACATCAAACACTAGTAATCCCTGCCAGACATGTTAGGACTACTCCCAACACTTAACTATTAATTATACCACAATCATATCATAGGTGTACACTCAAGTCCGGGTTAGGACTTATCTCACCATTCAAGATAACAACCCCGCATACAAAAAACCTCAGGCACAAACAGATATATGTACAAATGTATACAAATATACAAGCAAGCAAATATATAGCAAACACAAATATAAACAAGGTGGGCTTAACCCTCTTAGGGAAATAGTTCCCAGTGAAGTAGCCATTTCTGTTGTTGTGAGAATCAGATATCAAGCTATTAGCTAACTTGAATCACAAAACATGAAGTTCACAGTCGAGCTTTGATTTATCCAAAGGAAAGGGTAAAGATCGAAAAAAACCCTAAGTACGCTATGTAACAACACAACTAAGAGATCTAAGGTTTGGGGGTTGATTATATCTAGGGAAGGTGTTAGCATTCTAAGTATCTGTAGTACTATACAAGATACTCGTGTTAGTATTTGTGTTATGTTAAAGTGTGCTTGCTAAGAAAAAAAAATGCTCAGGTAAAGATCTAAAGTATATTCAAAGTATGTACAAAGTATGTTCGCCAAGACATCGCATCTTGTGCCTACGTATCCTAACGGGAATGGAATCAGAGCATCCGTAGTTTCTCTCAATAGGGGTGAGGAACTCTTGACTGTGGTCAAGGTTCCAAAGGGAGTAAGTGTTTATAACCATGACACTTACATGGAGTTCACAAACTCTCTAAGTCTAAGTTGAAAAACTAACTAAAGAAAGTAATTGTTCATCACCACGACACTTGCATGGAGTGCGCCGACTTCAATCCTAAGGCTAGGATAAAGGGTATGGTAAAATAGTCTCGATCGCGCGACGGTGGGAGATAAGGGAAGTTAGTTGAAAATGGTTTTGAAAAATGTTTGAAGTCATTTAATCGATGAGGAAATGTTAGTGGAATTAAATTTGATTATTTACATGGCCGATAGATATAAACATGGATAGAAAAATTAATTAATCAACTAAATACAATGCAATCGGTTAGACAAATAGTTAAATAATACACTTAGTAATTAAAATAAATAAATAAATAATTAATTAAAACCTAATCAATCACTCAACTAAAAAAAATCAATTAATTAATTAATACATTAAAAAAAAAAGAGAATTGGATACTAACATGAGAGTGGTGTGGAAATAAGACAACATGCATAATAAGGGCCCAAGGTCCAATCCATAATATAAATCCTAAGAATGAACAATAGGTCGGAGGTGCTTCTACATGAAGAAGGATAATTATTATCTCGGTTTTTTTGCTTTCTTTTTTTCTCAATTTGCTTGATTTTATATGAGAGTGAGAGTATGAGTTGTATATTGGTGCAGTAAAAAAAATATTTTAGGATGTGTTTGGAAGGGTTTATGGTTAGTAAGTGATGGTTGAAAACTGAAATGAGTTGAAGGGGGTTTAGAAGTGAAGAGAAGAAGTGAGGTGTCAAGGAAAAAAAGTAAAATTTTTTAGTAAGGGAAGAGAAAGAATGAGGGCGATGTATCGTGGATGTTTCTTTTGATGCAAAGTCATATTAAAGTATACTAATGTCCAAAGTAAAGTTAAAATTACAAAATCTTTTTTAAACTTAGGAAACAAGTGTTTCCAAAAAGAGAATAAAAACAAAACATTAAATATTAAAGAAAGAAAATGATAAATTAAATAAAAATAAAATAAAAAATAAACTATTTAAATAAATAATTTTTTTTTGATTAAATTCAAATGATTAATTAACTAAAAGATAAACTAAAACCAGTTAAAAGAGAAATAAATAGTCTAGTATCAAAGTGCCCGAAAAAATAAAATGAATGCACCAAAATGATTAGTGTGAAATAAACGACTCAGAAAAATACAGCGTTTGGTCAAATTTTGAAATAAATTTTATCTGCTAAAATGGCTTAAACTGTCCAAAAATGCAACTGAAAACTAGTCGAAAAATTTAAATTAGCACGCCAGGTTAAACTACACGAAACGCAGATTAATACCACTGACGTTTGCAGGCTCGATTTTAAAATTTTGCGTCCACTGATTTTTTGCATAGTTGACTTTTGATTTGACCGATTCGGCTGTAATTTTGACAAGTTTATTTCAGCTGATAAATTGGATATTATGAAAAATGTAAGAGATGATAAATTATATAGATGATGCAAAAAGGCGTGGGATCTTAGAGTAAAAAATTAGGGTATGACATATAGGAGGGAAAAATATGTATTTATGTGTAGATGACTTCTCAAGGTACTCATGGGTAAAGTTCATTATATAAAAATATGAGACATTTGAGGCGTTCAAAGAGCTATGTCAACTTCTTCAAAGAGAAAAAGGGATTGGGATAGTAAAAATCAGAAGTGACCATGAGATAGAGTTTGAAAATTCAAAATTCTCTGAGTATTGTGCTTCAGAAGGTATCATTCATGAATTCTCAGCTCCTATCACTCTCGAGAAAAATGGTGTGGTAGAAAGGAATAATATAACTCTATAATAGTCATCCATAGTTATGTTGCATACCTAGAAACTTCCGTATTAGTTTTGGGCTGAAGCAATGAACACACCTTGCCACATTCATAATAGAGTTATCATAAAATCTGGGACTAAAGAAACTCAATATGAGTTGTGGAAAGGGAGAAATCCAAATGTCAATTATGTCCATGTCTTTGCTAGTAAGTTCTTCATCTTGGAAGATCGTGAGCAAAGAAGAAAGATTAATCCTAAGAGTGATAAATGAATCTTCCTTGGATAGTCTACTAACAATATAGTTTATAGAGTGTATAACAAGCGCACCAAGGCTATGATGGAGTTTATAAATGTGGTAATTGATGACACTCCTGAAGATAAGGAAGAAGAAGATGAGGTTCCTCCGCAATAACCTAATTGTCGCAACTGTGAAAAACAACCGGCGGAAAAACAGAAGAGTCGCCACCTTTTGTTATTTATCCCAAAGAGAGGGAAAGGAAACGATCATAAAAACCTAACGAAAAAAGGAAACACAAGGTCATCACAACCATGTCTGGATTCGGGAGTCGGTTACGCAAGGGGAAATTATTAGCACCCCTCACGTCCGTCGTACTCGACGGGATCCACGCATTGTTGTCTATCTAAAACGGTGTGTTGATACTATCTACGCTAATGGTCAAGGGACAAAAGAAAAAGAAAAGAGAAGTGACTCGGCAGAGCATCATCGCTCTGTGCCTACGTACTCCCTCGTGCAATGGGAAAGTCAGAGTCAACGTAGTTCGGCTAACTACGGGTGAAAGGGGGAAAGGTTGCTCGCCAAGACGTCGCGTCTTGTGCCTACGTACTTTCATCTGGTATGAAAGATCAGAGCAAACGTAGTTCGAGCTAAAAAGAACACCGGGTTGGTTCAAAAGTTTTTTAGGCCCGAGTAGGGTTAACAATCAGTTCTAGCAGTTGGTGTATGCAGCTCGAGCATGGGAGACTTAGGCGTTACCGTTTGCGATAGAACTAAGAGTTAACAACACTCTTTTTCTGAAAAGATTTTCTTGAATTAAGAACCCCAAAGGGTGAAAAAGGTTTAAAGTGTTTTTGTGTTTTTTAGAGAAGAAGTGTTTTGAATTTGAGTGTTTATAATGTATGTTGTACTAAAGTCTAAAACCTAGGATCGAATGCGTCGCATATCGTTCTAAGGACGTATACTAAACACTCTAGGCAATTGAGAGGTGGCCCCTCAATCACCATTTCCCAAGTATCAGGCTCATGGCACAATATCCATTATCTTTATTAAGTGTGTTAAGATTGTATGAAGATGAGAAGAGAAGGGACAAACTAAGGGGGGACTAACACAAACCTAAAGTTGTCATGCAATGGTGATCCTAAGATTGGGATTCAAAAGGGAACTATATAATGTTATCATGCATGGTTTGAACTTAAAGTCTATCATAACCTCAAGAGGTTAGAGAACTTATGGGGAACATGGCAAAGAAAAGCAAAAGAAGAAGAAGAAGAAAGAACATGCAAATGAAAATGCAAACATAAGATGCACAAGTAGAATGAAAGTGGGAGGAAAATAGTGTGGGGCAGTAGCCTCCACAAGCTCACCTCAACCAAGCATGCATATGATAAATTCAAAGAAGAAAAGAGAAGAAGAAATGCATAAGAAGAAGTCACACAAAAGGAGATATCACACAAACAATGCAAACATGTCACATATGGAAACCCTAAATGGAAGCAACAAAAAGAAGCACACAAATGAACAAGCAATGAACATAATTTGGACCTAAAAATGAGCATACAGCAAGCTCAACATGTCTATTATATGAAACAAGAGGAGTTGAGAGCTTAATGGATCCACAAAGGTCATTTCCAACTCAAACTAGGTCATGCACTTGTATGAACCTCCCTTGGAGGTAACTTGACTTGTAAGCTACCTCAAAATTAGGAAAACGGTTCAAAAATGATCAAATAAAATGCACAAGGTACCTAAACATGTTGGCAAACAGAGGCCAAAAGATCACAATCAAAATCAATTCACAACACCATCAAAGAAATTCATTCACAAGGGTGTTCCATTGTGAATGAGAATTGTCGAGGGTCAAATGAAAGGCATCAAAAGTCAACTCAAAATTCAACCAACAGGGGGAAAATGGTCCTCAAAATTTAATCAACCCATCATGGATATGAGGATTAAATTTTAGTCATTGGATCAAAAGGAAATGAGAGAAATAAAACAAAGAACAAAGCATGCCAAGAAATAGTTCAACAAAATCACTTCCAATCCAATAATCCCATTTTAATTCAAACTAAATTCAAAAAATAAAATAAAAATTTCTTAAAAATAATAGACATCCCAAAGTGTCTAGCAATTATTTTTGTGGAATTTTTGGATCATTGGAAGTATTTATGTTGAATTAAATCCAAACAGATTCAAAACAAAAAATAAAAAGAAAAGAAAAGAAAATAAAATAAATAAAGAAGTGGTGTAAATAGCAAACATCTCACGTTGAAAATCAGTCTGGGCTCAAGCAGGGGGTGTCATTAGCAAGGAGGGCCCAGTCCAAACAAACAAAAAAAACAAAAACAGAGGATCAAAGTAATCAGGTGTGGTGAGTCAACATACGCGCATGGTGGAACACAATCATGGCTGTTGGATCAAGAGGTAAGCAAATCACATGGATCATAGCAAGACACGTATTTAAATGAATTTTAAATGTGATATGGTGTGTGTGGTCAAATGTGGAACACGGTACGTCCTAATCCTATGCGTTGAATCAAAAAGTAATCAGATCCAATGATTATAAGCAAGCCACGTGGTAAAAACAACTCAAGCATTTAACAAAACTAGACGGTGGTCGGACCTTTCTCCGATCATCTTCTTCATTTGGAACGGCCACTGTGCACTGTTCACTAAAACGCAGGTGAAGAAAAATGGCACCAAATTTAACAAATAGATAGTCAAAACTCATATACACAACACGTAGAGTCCAAATCCAACATCAATTAGGCTTAAAAGCTCAAGAATAAACCAAATCGAAGAGAACAAGTTTCAAGCTCAAATCATAAAAGCTCACAAATAGCCATCAATTGTATCCAAAAATGATCCACACAACTCATAGGTTTCAAACATACAAAAATGGCATTCAATTTGATCACAAAAAGCGAGCAAGTTTGAATTGAAGGTTACCTAGTGGAGAGCTTCCACTGAGCCTTCAAACCTTGATGAAATTTGCTGGAAATAAACTAGAATCACTCCATGATCATCACTGAAGCTATTTGAATGCTTAATTTGGCTTGAAAATGATTGATTCTGGGAAATCGTATTTCACTTTTCTTGAGCTTTTTCCATGTGTGTTCTCTGCCAATTCCTCACCAAAATGCCTTCTGAGTCTTTGTTCATGATCAAAAGTTTATATGTGATGGATATGGATGGAAAAGAAGCCCAATGACAGCTTGTACAAGCCCAATTGAATTTCACTTTTTCTTGGTTTGGAGCTTTCAAATTCACACGAAAATAGCACTTCCATGGCTTGAAAATCAGCTCAGGTAGCTTGCATATGGTGTAGGGTACCTCAATGGCTGAGATTGATCCCTTGTTTGATCTCAATGGTGTGGATTGAAAGTGTAACTTAAGCTTGAAGTAAACTTGGAAATGGCATACCAAAACTCATCAAATTCAAATTCTAAAAATGCCATTGTGTTTAGAATGTGTTTTGCACTCAAAATATGTATCAACTTGCACAAAAATGGTCCAATATGAATTAATTTGATTTTCTCCTTTTTAAGCTTTTTTCATGAACAAGTCTCACACCAATCCCTCAATCCAAGACCATTCTATGACTCCTTAATGTTTGGTTGAGCAAATGACCCCCTTTGGAGCAAGTTTCATGTTGGATAGATTTTCATTTGAAGTGTGTAAGGTTGTGAAATGGACCTATAATGAAAATGACCTGTAATCTTATTTTCCCAAAATACCCCTGACTTGCAAGCCTCATAATTTGAGTTCCACAAATCAGATGAAGGACTTCTAGTACTCTTTAAAAATATAATATCATGAGGAACAACTTTCATGTTTTGGTCAACGTGAGGAGAAACATCCTTCTATGTCAAAAATGGCTTAGAAGTTGGTTGACTTTTGTTGACCAAAATCACATTCATCTGAGGACCTGTAACTTGTCAGCATCATAACTTGAGTTCTAGAAATAATATGAGTGACTTCTAGTACTCAAAAGAAAGCTAGAAACATTCTCTACAAGTTTTATGTTTGGGTCAAGATGAGATGAGACTTTTATCTTGAGATATGTGGCCTTGAAGTTGGGCACTAAATAAGGGATTTTACACTGAGAACCCTAATTTAGTAACTTCTCACACTCTTGATTCTTCTTGATTTGATCTTGACATGATATATTAGGCATCTCTACAGAACATCCCATGACCATAGAGACTTGGAATTGAGTCTTAATCTCCTTTAATTTCACAAATGACTGAGGGTTGACCGGATGAAAACCCTAGATGCAACATTCTTGACTGTGGCTTCTTCCACATCACACAATAACTTGAATAAACTCCAATATAGCTCTCAAAGCACTCAATGAGCTTTATCAACATCCCATATCCATAATCATGAATTCATAACTCTCTGATGATCTTTAATTGGCCTCGAAGTTAGGAGTTGATCCTCATACACCCATCAACTTTCTCAAAGACCACTGGCTACCTCTTGATGACTTGATGACCATTCATACTTGAGTAAAACCCCTTGCTTAGGCTCAACACTCTGGGTAACCTCCTCTTGCTATACACAACCGCTTGATCCCCTGTTAAATGAAAAATGCTATGCAATGCAATTGCTAGAACAATGCAAAGAAACAAAAGCGAGCCAAAGAAAAAGGTTGGGCAAATTTTGGGGTGCAAGACTAATGTCTCAACAAATGTCCCACCCAAGGAGTCTGACGTTGAGCCTAAGATCACTAATTATGATGATATTCAAATCAAAAAGGGACTAGCAATTAGAGTTTAGAAGGATCAACCTATAGAGAATATCATAGGAAATCTAAATGAAGGAGTTGTAACAAGATCCAGAGAAAGTATTGCCAACTCATGCTTTATCTCTAACATTGAGCCTAAGAACATCAAGGAAGCCTTGACTATTGAGCTTTAGATCTATGATATACAAGAAGAACTTTTTCAATTTGAAAGAAACAAGGTATGGGAACTAGTTTCTAGACCTGAAGATGTGAACGTCATTGGTACAAAGTATATTTACAAGAACAAATCTGATGAAAGTGGTAACATGACAAGGAATAAGGCAAGGTTAGTTGCTAAAGGGTATGCTTGTAACACCTAATTTAAATAAAAATAAGAGTAAATCAAAACAATTAAGCAATTAGGATGCTATGTTCAACTTCAACCAGCTCATGTAATAAGATATGTAACACATATGAAATAAAAATAATAGGAATTATAATACAAGTCCGAACTTCAACATTTTATTAGCAGCGGAAAAACATTAGACAACTGGCTAGTTTAACTTTTAAAACATAATCATAACACAATATAATTATAAGAAATAATAAACACAGAAGATTCACATAATAATCTCCACCAAACATAAAATAACAAAATAAGCATTCTTTCACCTCAATGTTACATATCAGAGCAGACGTCGACTCAACAAAAGCATAAATGAGAGTAATCTCCTCCACTCGCTTCTGCATCTCTATTGCGGATTATCTGCGGCGAAGTCCTATCCAACACCAAAAGATAGATAAAAAAGAAAATAAATGGAAAAAATTAATAGAAAAATGAAATACCCTTCTACAAATGGAATCCCACCACTTCTGAGAGATAATAGAACCACCATCCATGATGGTGAAAACTAATTTCATAACCTTACTATCACCCCCTGTCAATTTTCTTCCTTCAAAAATGGAAAAAGAAAATCGAGTTAAAATTTTAACCACTAACCATTCGATGATGAGATTTATGAAGAGAAAGAAACATTCTTTAGTCATGCTCGATAGTAAGTCTTCAACAAACACAAAGGAAGTGAAAAAAACTAGTAAAATGGTTGTTGAGAATAAGACCCCATACTTACACCAAGAAATCAACTAGTATAAATGAAGGGTCAAGTTCATCAAATTGTTACAAATTAACCTGAAATCCACACACATATGACACATAAAATTTTAAGCATTTGAGTGGGATTTACATCACCATGCATGTGGCCACAAAATATCAAACATCAATTTTTTCATGTCACATCACATCACAACTATCGCAAAGACTCTTAAAGTGAAAGGATGTCTTAGACAAGATTTGGGGGAATAATATTTATATTCATGTTAGGAATAAAGAAAATCCATTCAATCATCTCGAAGATTGAAAAAAAACTCACTAACTTTCCTCACAATACATGGCAACTTCATATAAATTTTTTTGGCACGACACACAAAACATTATCAATCACCTTGAAGATTGAAAAGAAAATTTTCAACAAATATTGCCTTCTCATTAACTGTGGACATCTCATACAAAGTCATTATATCAAGTCAAATAAATGAAGAGTCGTTTAGTAAAAACAATACGATCTCTTCCTCGACATAATTAGTTTGGCAGATATGTTATCCAAATAAAACCCTCATTGGGTTATCATCACTAAATCATACAAAGTCGTCAATCATTCCCCTAGATAGTCGACTTGGGGGATTGTTATGGGTTGGACCTTGACCCAAATTATTGGAAACTCAATTCAAAGACTTACAACCCACTAAATGGGCCAGAGTTCTCCAACACACCAACAACGACTAACACTGGAAAATATGAGACCACTTGCGGGGATTAAGGAACTGTTACAATGACTAAGATCCCCCAATCACAAAGTCAAGCTACCCATAGGCTCCGCAACCCGTATACAAATATATTCTTGAATAAGAGGGGAATGAGCACATTTTTTACTCCAAATACCTCTAACTCCTTCTTTGTTTTCTAATTAGGCGTCAAAGTATTTGTATATAATACCCATCAATAAACCTAAGTATTTGTACGTAATACCCCATCAATAAACCTAAGATGTTGCTTAAATGTCTTTCTTAAAGATATTTCCTCAACCTATTTTGAATTATATTTATCATTTTTCTCTCATTACAATGTGAGTATCCTAATTTCTTTCTCCTTCCTTTCTTTTCTCTCTTTATTTTAATCTTTAGTATGAACATACATATTCCATAATCAAAATATAATTTTAGATATTGCACCAAAAAAGGAGAACCCATGTTTAAAAGTTGATATCTAGCAATAAGCATAAAGAAATCTTATCTCTTAAGTTATTTTATAATTTTGATTTCCTTTGTCTCTTATCATTGCCTTTATTTAGCTAATCCTACATAAAGTTTGGTGAATGTTTTCCCAATCATGGAACTAAAACTACTTAATTTGCATTAGTAATATACGCTAACCTTTGTCTTTAGCTTGTAGCCAAGGATATTATGATTAATTAATTAATTAAGTAATAAAGTGGAATTAGGAAAGAAGAGAGAAACATGGCAAATGGGAAAGAAAGTGATGAATGGTGCCAAAATGACACACTAGTCGCTAGGATTCTAAGCTTTTCCACGTATAAGATGCTCTAACAATTCAGATTATAATAGTTCACTCATATTTTATTAGTAACATGACATAATGGTGTCTTTGCCTAATAGTAGTAATCATCATTAATAAGTGTCGCCTCTAATTTAAAGTGTGCGATCACACACGGTCATATATTTTTGGATACTATATATATAGGATTGCTATGTTAACACCCTTTTTTACACCTTACACCCAATTCACTGTTCACAAATACTTGAACAAATTTCTCAGAAAATGTTAATAGTGTGTATTTTATTGGTTAATGAAGTAGTGAAAATGGTTAATAAATTATAGGTAAAATAATTGGTTAATGATGTATATTTTTGTGGTTAATGCAATTGTGAAGTTGGTTAACGCGCAATCTTATATTTGTGTTATAAAATAAATTTTAAAAATAAATATTTTTTTTAAAAATTAATATTTTAAAAAATATATATATTTTAATAAAAAATATATATTATTGGGTGTAGAAAAAAGTGTAAGAATAACATTTTTCATATATATATATATATATATATATATATATATATATATATATATATATATATATATATATATATATATATATATATATATATATATATATATATATATATATATATATATATATATATATATATATATATATATATATATATATATATATATATATATATATATATATATATATATATATATATATATATATATATATATATATATATATATATATATATATATATATATATACAGACAGACACTTTAAGCGAAGAGAGAAACAGAGATAATAAAGAAATAAAAATTAATATTATCAAATGAATAAAATCAAAATATATATTTATATACACCTAAATGACTTTGAATATTAAATAAAATAACAAGTTCACCTGTCAATCTTCAATTATTTGGTGAAAATATCGACCAATTGTGCTTTACTTGAGCAATGCCTTACTTCAAGTTCACCTTGATTCACCTTCTCCCTTAAGAAGTGAAATCTAGCTTCGATGTACTTACGTCTTCCATGCAAAACTGGATTCTTTGACAAATTTATGGCTGACTTGTTATTGATCTGCAATACAAGAGGTTTCTTCACTTCGACTCTATCTTTTCCAGCATAGATCTGATCCAAATTGCTTGACACACGACATATGATCTTGATATATATATTCAGCCTCACATGATGACAATGCCACCACATATTGCTTTTTGGAGCACCATGAGATTGATGCACCAAATACTTAAAAGAAATATCCAGTAGTGCTTCTTCGATCTTCCTTATCTCCACACCAATCAGCATATGAATAACAAGTAACCATAGCTTCTTTGCTTTAAGAGTCTCGTCGAAATAAAATTCCATAGTTTTTCAATTTTTTTTAAGTATCTCAAGATTCTTATTGCAGGCTTCATGTGTGACACCCTTAGTTCACTCATATAGCTGCTCACTAGTCCAATTGAGAAACATATATCAGGTCGACTGTTGCACACACATCTCAAAGATCCAAAAATTTGTTTGAACAAAGTTGCATTGACTCTGTCTTCCTCTCCATGCTTCTTCAACTTCAAATTTGGTTCGATGGGCGAAATGCAGGAGTCGAATCATCCTTTCTGAATCTCTTGAGTATCTCTTTGACATACTTTCTTTGATTTAACACCATACCTTGCTTCGATATTTGAAATTTCATGCCTAGGAAGTACGACAACTTTCCCAGATCCGACATTTCAAATTCCTTTTCATCAGCTCTTTGAACTTCGACACATTCTCCAAGCTACTTTTAGTTACTAACAAGTCATCGACATCTAAATAAATGATTATTATATCATGTGCCACAACCTGAACATAGACCCCATACTCAGATTTGCATTTGAAGAATTCCAATTCGACCAAGTATGAGTCGATCTTCTTGTTCCATGCCCTAGGTGCCTGCTTGAGACCATAAAGCGCTTTGTGCAACTTGTATACTTTACTTGCTTCCTATTGAATCACAAACCCATGGGGTTGTATGACATACAACTATTAATCTAAAGGTCCATTCAAAAATGCAGATTTCACATCTAAGTGAAATGTCGACCAACCTTGATCGCAAGTCAAGGCTACCACTAGTCGAACAGTTTCCAATCTTGTGACGTGTGCAAATACTTTAGAGTAGTCGAGTCCTGCTCTCTGAAGAAATCCTCGAGCTGCCCATCTTTCCTTATGTCTTGCTATTGACCCATCAGCATTGTGCTTTAACTTGAACACCCACTTCATTTTGATAACTTTTGTATGTGCTGGAAATTTGACTAACTCCCATGTGTTATTTCTTTTCGATTGCTTATAACTCTTCAACCATAACAAACTTCCATTGTTTATCTATGAAGGCTTTACTATAGTTGACTGGTTTATCACCTGCAAGTAAAGCAAAATGAACTAGGTCTCCATCTGTTGTGACTTCATCATCACCAACCACTTCATAGTCTTGAAGTCTTGTTGGACGAGCTCTAGTTCTTTGAGGTATCTGGATTGTTCCAGCCATATCCTCTTTGACTAGTTCGGGTATGTCAGCAAAAACTTTGACTTCAATTGGAATATCGACATATCTTCGACTTCGACATCATTACTTGCTTCGTCGAAATCATAGTTCATCAATGGCTTGTCAATTGCATTACTAAAATTCCAATCCCAAGAATAATTTTCATCAATTACAATATCTTGACTCATCACAATCTTCTAACTAATTGGATTGAACATCCTGTATGCTCTAGTCTCATGATATCCTACCAGAATCATAGGTTCACTCTTGTCATCAAACTTCCTTCTTCTTGCATCAGGAACTGGGTTGTAGCAAATAGAGCCAAACACCTTCAGATGACTCACTGATGGTCGTTTTCCACTCCATACTTCTTCAGGAACCTTGTTCTTTAGCTCCATAGTATGGCACTAGTTTAGAGTATAAACAACCGTCGAAACGACTTCACCCCATTGTCACACCCTAACTTTTGACTTTAAGGTCTCACCTCTTTGTGCGTTTCTTATGTTATTTGACTTTTTACTTTCGTATCCATGTTTATTGTGACTAACAAGCTTGTGCAGGTATGTCAAGTTTAGTGATATTATTTCTCTCAATTTAAGCATCTCAGGCTATCTCTGGATCATTTTTAGAAGGCGTTTTGTCATTATCAAGATTGGTTCAAGGTCACAAGACACGATTTCTAAAAGAGCAGAAATGTTCATGCTTTGAGTTTTATGATTTTTGAAGGTGTTACGGTGATATTTTGGTTCATGCTACAATGGATTAAGCTCTGATTATTTTTTGAGGTTTTGAAATTACCATTTTAAGTCGTTCTAATTCGCAAGTCAAGTTCATGGTGGAAATATGGTGCTTTGGGCATGTTTGGTTTGACTTTTCAAGATTTGACCAGACGGTTTCATTTTGTTAAAATTTCTTAAGACATAGAGGATGGACTTTTGTTTGCAAGTGTTTGAGTTCTTTTGGTTCAACTGTGTGCATTTGATATCAAGTTCATAATCAAGTTTGAATTACAAGAAAAATCTTTATTATATTCAAAATTTGGTTTACATTTTATTCACAAGATACAGTTACAAGAGTTACTATTATTGGATTTTTGGGTTACATCAAAGGAGTCCTAAACTAAATCCTAAAATATCCTAAAGCTCAAGGATCTTCAAGCTTTTCCTCATCTTCATCATCTTCACGAACCTACAAAACAATGGACAAAAATAATTAGTAAAGTAATTTCAAAAAGAGAGAGGACTTTGTTTTTTTCTTACCACCCTCAGAAATATATCATCATTGGGCCACAAGAGGGAAGGGCAACACTTGGGATGCCACCAGCTTCCGTGTAAAAAGAATGGACAGAACAACAACAACAATTTTGAAGCTCGGGTTCAGACTAACATCGTCATCATCACCACTTTTCTTCCAACAACATCAAGCAAAAGAACCAAGGCAATATTTGTCCATCAAGAGAAAATCGAAGAGATAAAAATGGATTTTCAGCCATTTTTTTTCCAACAGCAAGTCCCAGAAACACGTTCCATTATTTCCAAAACACAACAATCAGATAAATCAAAACAAAAATGGAAAATCCAAAACCGTAAAAGGAAATAAAACAACATCAACATTTCTGAAGATGGAGACAAATATCACCATCAGGGAATCACATCACCATCATCATGACCAAAATCGAAAATGGATCTATTTCCCAAAGGGAAAACCCGAAAATGGATATCACCATCAACAACAAGATCCAAAAATGGAAACATTAAAAAACGAGCCTAGATCTGAAACAGCTAGCAAGATCAATATCTTAAACAAATGGAAATATTGCCATTAATGTCGTATCCGAAAGTGGAATATCTCAAAAGCCAACGAATCTGAAATATTTTCAAAACCGTCATCAGCATCAAAAGAAAACGAATCAAAAAGTTTAAGATTTACAAAACTTTCCAAATCATTTTCAGACAAGATCAACCTAAAAAGGGAAGATCTTTTAAGGTTTATTTTAAACCATTTCAAATCCGGCTATATAAGAAGAAGAAAGAAAAGCCAAAAGGCTCAAAGCATAAAAACTCATCATCGCCAAATCAAAAATCACAGCAAAATCAAAACCCACAAACCGTTTGCAAAACCAGTCCACAAACCCAGAAACCTCAACATCAAATCGCCCAAAAACACATCACAAAAATCAGATCGTCAAACCCGCGGACTCAGAAGCGAGGAGGATTCCTCGACATAATCATTGTCTCCATCCAAATCACTACAGTAAGCCACCTTTTTTAACATCATTTTTTTTTGTTTGGTTTTATTTTTAGGGAAGAAGAAGAGATAAGAGACCGCCGCGTAAACATCAACAAGAGGAAGATGAAGATTGTGACATGCAAGAGAAGAGAGAAGAGATGAAAGATAATGGCGAGTAGAGAGAAGAGAGCTGGAGAAGAAAAGAGAGAAAAATTAGAGTGGAGAAATGAGAGCAGCGGCGCCGTTGAGAGAGGGAGAGAGTGTATAGTTTTTTTTTTAGGGTTTTCTTTCCAGCTTCTGTTTTTTATGTTGTAATCATGTACACAGATACCCACGTCCATATAGTGCACCTCACAAATCACCACTGCACATCCATCACACGATCACATCACGCGTGTCCCCCAGCCTGCCCCTCACCGTTGACCCTCGCTGCCTCACCACACCGAATTCGTTCCGCCCCCTTTAACTTTTCATTACCCCATTAACCCTAATTAATCACTCACTTTTAATTTAATTAATTAATTAACCATAATTAACCTTTTTTATAAACCCATTAATATGCCTTTTTAACTTAATATAATAATTAACTTTTTTTTAACTAATTAATCTAATCTTTTATAATTAAAATCTTTTAATAAAAACAACTTATAAATCTTTTTCTAATTTAACTCTTTTTGAAAAATAACCCATTTATTTAATTACCCTTTTATTTTCTTTTAATTAGTCAACTCTTAATTTATCTAATTAATTTAGTTTATTCTATTTTATTAACTTATTTATTTTATCCCTTAATACCTTTTTATAATAATAATTTAATTATTCACCAAAAACTTTTTTTATAACTTGCATTTTATTTGTTAGTAACTAAAAACTATTTTATATAATGTAAACATTTTTCTTAACTTTTTATTATTTAAAAAGAACCTTTTTATATTTAAATTAACATTTATTTAATAAGATAAATATAAAAACCTCTTATTTAAGAAATCCTTTTATTTAAAATCACTCATTAAAAATTTAATTAATGTATAACCTAAAACCTTTTAACCAATAAGACTAATACGACTTTTTTTTCTTAAAATCAATCTCGTATAAAACTTAATCAACGCGACATTCTCTTTCTATCTCTCAGCATCGATTTATTTTGAGTAGTCACGACCCCACGCTTGTCTTATCTTTACACGCTTAGATCTACTGTCTGAATTTATTTTATCGTTTATTTTTTCTCTTTCTTATTTTTATTGCATTGCATGTCCAAAGGAAGAATCTACGCATGACTCCATAAGTCGTGCGTACTGCACTTCATATGCATCATTTTTCCCCGCTCGATCCTTGATCCTTTTCAAGTCGATCAGCTTAGACTTTAGATCCTAACCCTTAAGGAGGACCTTTTCTTTTATCTTTTACAACATAGATAAACTCTATACAACTCGTTTTTAACCTGGGGCAGGGTATCAAACAATAAGAGAATGAGCATCTTTAAAAATTTGGGTGGGCACGAATATACTTTGACCCTTATTTCTTTGTTTTACAAATCGTAAACTAAGCCCAGATACAACCCTTGAAAGTCCTAATGGAGGTACGGTTTAAGTTCGAAAGTATACTCGATGAGATAACGTTTCCTGACTCCTATGAGCTATGCTCAAATGTGGTATCGGCTTTATAAAAATAAATATATCGAAAGAGGTTTCAATTCAAGTTCTCATCATCTTCATCTTCTACATTTCATACCACAACAATCACACACAATAATCTTTGTTGTGCATTATGGATTGTTTGAAGTGATAACGTCCGAAGCCGTTGATTGGGAATCTGGTTCGGGTTGAGGAATTGACAGGTTTTTCTTGAATAAAACCTTTAGGGTTTTATCCTCCAAGATTCTCTGAATTTGGGGGTTTTTGCACGAGTCTTCTCAACACATATTCAGCTAAGCGAAGGTGATCGGGGAGCGGTGGGTTCCGTCGATCTAGTAGCGATAATCAGTGAATTGTGAAGGAGAGGTTCGGGTTCGACACGCGAGTGCTTGAGATCAGCCGGGTTGGGGTTTGAAGATGGAAGGTTATTCACTCATAGAGCTGTAATCGGAGGTTCATTCACAAGCGGTCGAAGAACTTGATTCGACTTGAATCAAGGGGCTAGAGGAGATAACATCTACAACAACAAGGGTGTTTGTTTGTGCATTTTCTATGCTATTCTTGTATATACGATTATACAACAAGTTACATTTATATTATATGAGCTCAATTCTATTGTTAGAATTGAGGGCAGGCGTACCCCTAAGCAAGGACGGCGGGGTGTCGCTACTACGAAAAGAGGCCGGCGGAAGACAGAAGAGTTGCCACTGTTCGTTATTTATCCCAAAAAAGGGAAAGGAAACGATCAAAGAAAACCTACGAAAAAGGGAGAAGATAGGTCATCGCAACCAAATCTTGGGTTCGAGAGTCGGTTACGCAAGGGGAAGGTATGAGCACCCCTCACGTCCGTCGTACTCGACGGGATCCACGCTTGTTATCTATCTAAAGGGTGTTAATCTATCTTAGCTACAGGCTACATGACGAAATAAAAGAAAAGAGACTCGATAGAGCATCGCCGCTCTATGCCTACGTATTCCCTCGTGCAATGGGAAAGTCAGAGTCAACGTAGTTCGAAAAACTATGGGTGAAGGTGAGGAAGGTTGCTCGCCAAGACATCACCGTCTTGTGCCTATGTATCCTCATCTGGTACGAGAAATCAGAGCAAACATAGTTCAGGCTGACACGACCACATATTGGTTCAAGTGTTTTACCTAAGTAGGGTTAAACCTTAGTTCTAGCAGTTAAGTGTATTGTTGCTCGACCATTGGAGACTTAGGCATTACCTGTTTGTGGTAGAACCAAGAGTTAACAACACTCTCTTTGAAAATGGTTTTCAATTAATCCCGAAGGATAAAAAAGGTTGATGTTTTTTTTTGAGACTTTTATGAAGAAGTGAATTGAATTGTGTTTGTAAATCATGTTGCACTAAAGACTATGACTTAGGAGCGAATGCGTCACGTATCACCCAAATGGCATACGCTAAACACTCTAGACAATTGAGAGGAGGCCTCCTAATCATCATTTCCCAAATGCTTAAGGCTCATAGCATACAACACTCATTATCCTTTATTACGTGTTTTGAAGAGGTTTTGAGATGAGAAGAGAGAAGATACAAAACTAAGGGGAAACTAACTCAACCCTAATGTTATCATGCAATGTGCTCCTAAGATTGAGATTACAAAGGGAAAAATCTATCCTAATGTTATCATGCTTGGATTGAACACCTAATGTCTCTCCTACTCCCACGGGACTAGGAATCCTAAGGGATCATGGCAAAGAAAACCAAGTAAACACAAGATACATCAATCACAAATGAAAAGGAAGAAAGGGATGCAAATATGAAATGCAACACAAAGAAAAGAGGGAGGAAAAAAAGTGTGGGGCAGCAACCACCACAAGCACATCTCAACCTCTTAAAAACAAACAAAGAGATGCAAAGCAAAACAGAAATGCAAGCAAAAGAACTTAAACAAGTCCAAGAAAAAGTGAGATGAAATGGGAGAAGCGAGCTCCTACGACCATCGACCATCAATCACCGAAGAAAAGTGAGAGGAAAAAGTGTGGGACAGCAGCCACCACAAGCACATCTCAACCAAATAATTCTTCAAACTCAAGCAAAACAAATGAACACTCATCACTTTGAACAACATCCATAAAAGTATGCATTCAAGTGGAAATCAAACAACGTGTGTCGAAGAATCATGATTAAACAATCAAGAACAACAAAACAATATCTAAAACATCTCACTCAAATGCATCATACTGATCCATGAAGATTCAAAGTGAGATGATACCCAAAACCAGCTCAAAAACAACAAACATGACATTCTGGTTCAGTGTTAATCGGTTAACACATATGGTTAACCGATTAACCAGTTAAAATGTTTGAAAATTTGAAAATTCGCACTGGTTAATCGATTAACCAGTTTGCACTGCAACTGGTTAATCGATTAACACTGTACCAGAGGCAGAAAACAACAACTCAAAAGCACTTTCAACAAATAATCACTTCTCCAATAATCCAGATGATTACATAATCAATTATGCATGAATTTAAACCAGAAAACAGTGATCCAATCAACATGTAAATACATTAAAACAACAAGATTATAAATCACATGGATAAAAAATCAACAAAATCAATAAAAAATGAAGATCAACTGATGACTATGCACATAAGCTCAAAAACAGAATCGGATCTAGAATTTCCAACCTACAAAGCGGAGTTTTGCTTTGGTGAGTGTTGATTCACTTGAAATGAGCAGATCCGAGCAAGAAATTCAGAAATCCTTTAAGATCCAAGTGAGTTCTTGTAGTATAAATGAAGATCCACCAAAATTAAGCAAGAATTATCCAAATAAGCTCCTCTAGATCCACTTCAAAATTCAGATTCAAATTAGCACGGAAATTGAATGGAGAATTGGAGATAATATGGATGAAGGACGAAGGTTTTAGCTCTAGAATTCAATGATTCCAATGGAGAATCAAAGAATTCAAGCAAAGAGAGCTTTAATGGAGTTTTGAAGTGAAAAAGTTGAGAGAAAATTGAGAGAATGAGAGTGAATTTTGAAAAATGAAATGAAATTATGAAGATTGATTGTGTGAGGTTTGAAGCAAATCATTTAAATATGCTCTTGGTTAGGATCCAAGTGTGGTTTGGAGTGTGGTTTTTGAAAATTGGAATGAGATTAGGAATGAGAAATTGGAGGGAACTTTAATTAATTTGAAAACTAATCAAAAATTCAAAGTGGTTCTAGATCCTTCCTTTGGTGTGAAATCAATTTCTCAAGTGATCAAAATGGACCCCAAAGTGACCTCTATTGAAAGCTCACGTGCGGAGCTGAAATTGCCTTGGTTAATCGGTTAACCATATGGGTTAATCGATTAACACCTTCAAAATTTAAATTTGACCTGATTTTGCATTGGTTAATTGGTTAACCATTTGGTTAATCGGTTAACACCTTAAAAATTTGAATTTTGGCGCCTTCTGGAGGGAAATCTGCACATTTTCCCGTTTTCGTCCGTTCTAAGCCCTGCTCAGCCTCTGAAACTTGCTCTTGAATACTGCAACCATGAGAATGCTTGAGATAGCCTGAATGCTGCCTCTTGATTTGAAAATATCCTGCAAAATAAAATAAAATCGACCGCTCGATCGCTGGGCAAAATAAATGTCGGAGTCGATGCTTGTTGTTTGGTCTCTCGCACCAAAGAAAACCCTGAGCCACATGAAAACCTTGATCCCCTGGCTCAAGAACAAATGCTATGTGTAACATCCTAATTTTTCCATACACTAAATAATATATCTAGTTAGATTTGAGATTTTAACAATGCTAGTTATTAAAAATTAAATGTTGAAACTAACACTTATAATAATTAATTTATTAATTAATTACTTTTTATATTTATTACTTTTATTCTTCAATTTGAATATCATCGTTTCATTTTATAAACTAAACTTTGAAATTTAAATTGGTACTTAAAACCCTTAACTTTAAGTTAATTAATTATTCATATTATTATTATCATTATTGTTGTTCTTGTTTTGTTATTATTAATTGATTTTATTTTATTTGAATATTATCATTTTACTCTATAAACCAATTAATAAATAAAATAATCTTAAGACAATAAAAATATCAAATAACTATCCTTTTTACTATTTTTATTATTATTAATATTATTAACATTTTACTTTTTATAAAAGAAATATATATCTCATTTTCTATTAATATCCTACATAATATTATGTCATGAAATCAAGCTCCCATACCTTTGTCATAAATTATTTTCACAAAGTCATACTAGAACACCTAAAGCACTATTGATGAAAGATTAGTAAATATTTGATAGAGACATATTTACTAGCAAGAGTTGAAAAGTTGGAAGGTATGGGCAAAAGATGATAAATTATGTTATTTTAATATTTTACAACTAGTATAAATAGGGGTCTCTTCCACCCCATTTTCATTCATTCATTCACAAATCATCTTTCTTACTTCTTTACTTCTTTCCTTCTCTAATTTCTTCATATAGCAATATTAGTTTTAGTTATCGAAGTTCCCACGATATCGGTTCGTAACCTTTAGAGTATTTTGTGGTAAAAGTTCTTCTAAAGTTTCAAGGGAGTTTTATACGTCAAAGTTCTGCCCAAATCATTTTCATAAGTAATCGGTAAGCCGTTATAATGTCCATTTTATTTTAATTATATTATTTTAATTATGTTATTTATATAAAGGTTATTTTAAATTTTCTATGCAAATTCCGTTCAGACGTCGATATATTGAACTTATAAAGTCCAAAATAAATTTTACCATTTTAAGTCGTTATAATGCCCAAATTTTATTATAATTTAAATGTTATTAGAAATATACTCTTGACAATTTTCTAAAACAAACAAATTCAAAAGGAGGTATAATATAATTTATATTTGAATTTAATAATTATTTTGGAGGTTATTATGATATATTTAAATAAATAAATATTTCAAGTTATAACGGGATTATGTTCAATTAACCATAAATTATATTCTAATTATTTCATAAATTTCGTACAATCCAACGGTTATCGTAAATTAGGTTCTTGGCAAAGATCGAAGACAACACTTGTGGACTTTCAACAACACTCAACAAAAGGTGGGGGCAAGATTTCGTATACGATTGGGACGGTTAGCGTAAAATAACTTAATATATATGTGTGTAGTGGTGACCTAAGCCCTACTAGCGATAAATAATTAAGGAGAGCCTATTCTCAAATAATGATTTTCACAAATCACTAGGCGAGGTTACGCCGGCCTTAATTAATTATCATAGGAATAATCTTTGACAATTTGGTATTGTATTGTGCTTGCATTATTCGGTTAATTTTATAATTGTTTATTTTATTTATACTTGAATGATTGTGATTGATAGATTAAGGAAATAATCGGTTAATGAGAGAAAAACATTGCTAGATATTAAGTAATTGATCCCCATTAACATAAGGAAAGTTGGATACAATGAGTAGTTATATTTGGTTGGGTTCTGGCTAAGGAAAGACTTGGTCGACTATGCCGTTTACAGTCCACCTCTCTTACCTGGGAAGTTAACCATACAATTACCCATTATACAAACTGAACTTATTATGTAAGGACAAAGATCAAATATGGCAAGACATTGGATGGATTTGGTACTCAACCTAAGTATCTAGATAATAAGTATAACTTGAAAAGTTGATACGATAATTCCCCATTATTAACTTAATACTTATGGCTAAGAGTTGCCACAAGATGAGTGAGTGATCATATAGACTTGCATTAAGGAATGTGTAAGTCCACCGCCGTGCGGTATGGGACGCACGAGGTTGATCAGTCGCCTGCAATCCCGACGGGGATTATTATCTATGCATGCTAGGCAAGACAAGGTTCTTGGCCTGAATTCTCAGGGACGATCGACTTATAACACCTAGGCTCCATGTGAAGTTAGGTGGCGTAGCTCTTGGTAATTGGGAGTACGTTGGTGGCATGTGGTCTAGTGATATCTGATCTTGGTAAATGGGATAGATATCATTGACAGCGTTTAGTGGCCTGAGTCAGCATATAGTTCAGGGATGCATTAGAATAAATAAAGTATATGTAATTGTGGGTATAAGATACGCTTGTTTGTATAAATATGGTTTCCATATATATTATTATTTTACACATTCATTCCCACTTTTAAACTTGTACATGAATCTTAGCCCTGTGTCATTTTTGTTTTGCATTTTGGATTATTTTATGACGATCAGACGATGAGCTCGAATCTTGCGTACTTCCCGACAACTCAGAAGGAAAGGATATGAAGTGACGTGGAGATGTGTTACTATAACATCTAGATTGGGAGCTGTTAGTGTTTTGTCAAACGCTAATCACATCCCTACTACTACAGTCAGTATAAGTGTCAGTCTTGTTGGACTTAGGAGGTCCCTTTTGGTATGCTTTCTTTTTGGTTTCCTTTCTGTACTTTTATTTTATGTTTTATCTATGTGGCAAGGCCGCTAGTCTTAACGGTGTCAAACTCTGTAAAATATATTTGAAGCATATGTATGTGAAACAGTATGTTTTTAAATAATTAAGTATTGTCCTTTAAAAATTTCAAATTTTTCTGTATTTTTATAAGGTTTCATTAGAATTCCACTAATGGGACATAGGCTGTCTCATTTAATGGTATCAGAGCTGGTCGATTCAGCTCGGACCGTAAGTGTCTAGAATTATACTGACTGTATCAAGTTGGATTCCAAACTGGATGATAACTTTTCTTCTGTGCATTGAGTCTTCATCTTGAGAGCCTTCTAGTATAATGGTCTAGGAAACTTATTTAGCACACTTTATTTTTCCTCCCCAACGGTCACAAACCCAACGGTAACGTAACGGACACTTCACAAAATTCACTTTATAAATACTTCACACCCATCCATTATTTTCATATCAATTCCTAAATATTTATCTATACCTTTCAAATGGCTAAATCCTTTCTTTTATTCATCACTCTTCTTGTCATTATTTTGTTTGTTATTGGTATCATCAAGCATGAAGAATTAGGTAAAGATTTCGTAGCAATAATGATAATTATAGTTTTACCACTATTAGTCTTAGCTTGGTTTACAAGTAGAGGTTTTTGAATGAGACATGGTCACGATTTTTGTAATCGTTGTTATTAAATAAATTGATACATTTTTGTTTATACATTAAATGTTGATTATGTTTTCCTGAATTCTAGTTATATTTAAGATATTAATTCAACATTTTAGACACAATTATCCCTTGCCTGTGGGAGACTTGATAAAAATCCTTATCGATGAATCATTCATTGGGATATAAATATACATAATTGTTATGTTCTTTATGTCTTGTGAATGATTGAACCTAATAACTATTCCTTTTCAGGAAGTTATGGTTCAGAACGTCAGAGGTGCGAGGCGTGGTAGGAGTGCTGCTAGAGGCACTACTAGAGGTATACGTAGGAATGCGAGTGATGAAGTTACTCCTGAAGGAGCACCTACCATTCCCATTGGACGAGAAGATCATTCCCAAACTGGAACGAACTCTCAAGCTGACACTCGAGATGTTCGTGAACTTGCTGCAGCTGTGTTAGTTCAAACACAACAAAATGCTCAAATCCTGCAAATCACTCGAGATCATCAACTCTTTCAGCAACAACAAAGGGAAATGGTGCATGAGGATACAGGATTGAACTCGTTTCTGAAAGGAAAACCACCACAGTTTGGTGGTGACTTTAATCCGGAGGGTGCTGAGAAATGGTTGCAAGAAATGGAGAAGATATTTTCTTTCACTCACTGTAGAGAGAATAGAAGGGTTGGTTATGCAACATTCATGCTGACAGGCGATGCTGAAGCTTGGTGGAGAGGAAAGTATAGATTATTGGAAGAGGAAGGAAGAGAAATCAATTGGACCTTGTTCAAAGAAGAATTTTTGGGGAAGTATTTTCCAAAGTTATGTAGGAAAGAGAAGGAGAGAGAATTTCAGAATCTACGTCAAGGTGTGATGACGGTGGGAGAATATACTAGGAAGTTTGAATCCTTGCTAAAGTATTCTGAGTTTTACCGCTTGCATCCAAGGGAAGAATGGATGTGTGAAAAGTATCAAGATGGATTGAAATATGATATCCAGAGGGCAGTTTTACCTCTGCATATTATGCGCTTTGGTGAGCTAGTAGAAAGGTGTCTGGAGTTGGAAGGGATTGACAATAGGAAGAATCAATATGGATCAGGAGGATCAACCCAAAACAACAATCACAAGGGCCACTTTAACCGAGGCCACGGAGGAAGAATCCAACGAGGGGGTAGGCCATATCAAAGGCCTACACCTTATCATAACCAGGATTCTAGAAGGTTAATGTTCAAGTGTTACAGCTGTGGAGGGGCACATCTTAACAAAGATTGTCCAAATAGAAATATTGGAACTTGTTTTCGCTGTGGTCAGAAAGGCCACTTTCTCAAAGATTGTCCCCAAGGACAAAGTCAACCAACAGGCCAGAGGAGCGGCCTAATAAACAATAACAACATAGGGAGAGCAAGAAATGGAGGCCCAAGTGTTGGTCAGAGACCTCAGAATCAAAATAAGCCAACCACAGGAAGAGTATTTACAATTAGAGGAGCTGAGATCTCAAAGTCAGCTGGGTTAATTCAAGGTATGTGTTTAATTGGAGATAAGTTGGTATCAGTTTTATTCGATTCAGGAGCTACACATTCTTTTATATCTACCTCTTGTGCTGAATTTTTGGGATTCGAAATTGTTGATCACGATTATAAGTTGACTATCACAACTCCCTCGGGAGAAAGAATGGTAACTTATTCAGTCTGTGTAGACTGTCCAATAATCTTAGAAAATAGAAGATTCTTAGTAGATCTTGTGGTACTCCCGCTACAAGACCTAGATGTCATCTTAGGAATGGATTGGTTATCAGCCAACGATGTCAACTTGAGATGCAAGGAGAAAATTTTTACATTTTGAGAAGATAGTGGAGAAATCAGCAAAGCTGAAACCCTCACTCAAAGTTTTATGATGCTATTCTCCATGTCAGTAGGAGAAACCCCTAGTGTGGAAAATTTTCCCGTAGTCTGTGAATTCCCGGAAGTCTTTCCAGAAGAAGTTCCAGGTTTACCACCGGTTAGGGAAGTGGAATTTTCTATAGACTTGGTTCCAGGAACTGGACCAATTTCTATATCTCCTTATCGAATGTCACCCTCAGAGCTTGCGGAGTTAAAGAAACAATTAGACGAGATGTTAGAGAAAGAATTTATTAGACCAAGTGTATCGCCATGGGGAGCTCCAATCTTGTTTGTGAAGAAGAAGGATGGTTCTTCTAGACTTTGTGTGGATTACAGACAACTCAATAAAGCCACTGTGAAAAACAAGTATCCTTTGCCTAGAATCGACGACTTGATGGATCAGTTAAAAGGAGCATCAGTATTCTCAAAGATTGACTTGAAGTCTGGATATCATCAGATCAGGGTGAAGGAAGATGATATTCCAAAAACAGCTTTTAGATCCCGTTATGGACACTATGAGTACTTAGTTATGCCATTTGGTTTGACTAATGCTCCAGCAGTATTCATGGATTACATGAATAGGATCTTTAGGTCATACTTAGATCAATTTGTTGTAGTTTTCATTGATGACATTCTGATTTATTCCAAGAATGAGGTAGAGCACAGAGAACATTTGAGAATTGTGCTACAGATATTAAAGGACCTTCAATTGTACGCGAAATTCTCGAAATGTGAATTTTGGTTGAAGGAGGTACAATTTCTTGGTCATGTAATTAGTAAAGAAGGTATTGCAGTAGACCCAAGTAAAGTCGAAGCAATAACAAAGTGGGAGAGTCCAAAGAATGTTGGCGAGATTCGAAGTTTTCTTGGACTAGCTGGATATTATCGGAGGTTCATTGAAGGATTTTCAAAGATCGCTTTGCCCATGACTCAGTTAACGAGGAAAGGTAAAAACTTTGAATGGACTAAAGAGTGTGAAGAAAGTTTTCAGAAGCTAAAGGAAAGATTGACTTCATCACCAATACTCATCTTACCAGACCCATTAGGAAATTTTGATGTGTATTGTGATGCGTCATATCAAGGTCTTGGGTGTGTGTTGATGCAAGAAAGGAAAGTGATAGCTTATGCATCAAGACAATTGAAGGTGCATGAGAGGAACTACCCAACTCACGACCTAGAGTTAGCGGCAATTGTGTTTGCCTTAAAGATTTGGAGGCATTATCTTTATGGATCAAAGTTCACTGTGTTAAGTGATCACAAAAGCCTGAAGCATTTATTTGATCAGAAAGATTTAAACATGAGACAAAGGCGCTGGATGGAATTCTTGAAGGACTATGATTTTGAGTTGCAATATCATCCCGGAAAGGCCAATGTTGTAGCAGACGCTTTGAGTCGAAAGAAACTTCATGTATCTGCAATGATGTTGAAGGAAGAAGAGTTGATTGACAAATTCGTGGATTTAAACTTAGGAGTACATCACAATGAAGGAAGTATATTCATAGGCGCTATTGTCGTGTCTAATGAATTTCTGAAATGGATCAAAGATGAACAACAACTTGATGACCGTCTAGTGAGCATAAAGGAAAATATAAGAAATGGTCAAAATGGAGAGTTTAACATAAGGAGTGATGGAATCCTAAGGTTTAAAGAAAGGTTGTGTGTACCTCAAAATCAGGATATTCAAAAGTTGATTTTGGAAGAGGGCCACAAAAGTAAGTTGAGTTTTCATCCAGGAGCCACAAAGATGTATCAAGACTTGAAGAAAATGTTTTGGTGGGTTGGAATGAAGAGACATATAGCAGAATATGTTCAAAGTTGCTTGGTATGTCAGAAGGCAAAGATTGAACATCAGAAGCCAGCCGGATTGCTACAACCTTTAGATATTCCAGAGTGGAAGTGGGACGGAATAGCCATGGATTTTGTAACCGCTTTGCCTAAGACTCAGAAACAACATGATGCAATTTGGGTGATCATTGATAGGTTGACAAAGAGTGCACATTTCATTCCCATCAACCAGACGTTTAAATTAGAGAGACTAGCTCAGGTATATGTAAAGGAGATTGTTAGATTGCATGGAATACCTTCAAGTATAGTCAATGATAGAGATCCCAGATTCACATCAAATTTTTGGCATCAGTTGCATTTAGAGTTAGGAACAAAACTGAGGTTAAGTTCAGCTTATCATCCCCAAACGGATGGCCAGTCTGAGAGGACGATTCAATCGTTAGAGGATTTGTTGAGAGCTTGTGCTCTTGAACACAAAGGAAGTTGGGACGAGTTCTTACCATTGATTGAGTTTACTTACAACAATAGTTTTCACTCAAGTATCGGCATGGCTCCATATGAAGCATTATACGGAAGAAAGTGTCGTACACCTTTATGTTGGTATGAGGTTGGAGAAAATAAAATATTGGGTTCAGAATTCGTGCAACAAACGACAGATCAGGTTAAACTTATTAGAGAAAAAATGAAGGCAGCACAGGACCGTCAAAAGAGTTATAATGATAAGAGGAGAAGACCTTTGGAGTTCGAGGCAGGAGATCACGTGTTCATTAGGGTAACTCCTAGGGCGGGAATTGCACGAGCAATCAAAACTAGGAAGTTAACACCAAGGTTTATCGGGCCTTTTCAAATTCTACGGCGGATTGGACCTGTAGCGTATCACATTGCTTTGCCGCCAAACTTGTCTAATCTTCATGATGTATTTCATGTATCACAACTGAGGAAGTATTATCCGGACCCTTCACATGTCATTGAGCCTGAAACTGTGGAACTTAGAGATAATTTGGAATATGAGGCTATACCTGTCAAGATCTTAGATCATCGTATTAAAGAACTTCGTGGAAAGCAAATACCATTGGTTAGAGTCGTGTGGGATGATGTAACTGGTGATTCTACTTGGGAAAGAGAAGAAGACATGCGTCAGAAGTATCCACATATGTTTTAGGTACGCTAAATTTCGAGGACGAAATTTCTTTTAAGGGGGGTGGTAATGTAACATCCTAATTTTTCCATACACTAAATAATATATCTAGTTAGATTTGAGATTTTAACAATGCTAGTTATTAAAAATTAAATGTTGAAACTAACACTTATAATAATTAATTTATTAATTAATTACTTTTTATATTTATTACTTTTATTCTTCAATTTGAATATCATCGTTTCATTTTATAAACTAAACTTTGAAATTTAAATTGGTACTTAAAACCCTTAACTTTAAGTTAATTAATTATTCATATTATTATTATCATTATTGTTGTTCTTGTTTTGTTATTATTAATTGATTTTATTTTATTTGAATATTATCATTTTACTCTATAAACCAATTAATAAATAAAATAATCTTAAGACAATAAAAATATCAAATAACTATCCTTTTTACTATTTTTATTATTATTAATATTATTAACATTTTACTTTTTATAAAAGAAATATATATCTCATTTTCTATTAATATCCTACATAATATTATGTCATGAAATCAAGCTCCCATACCTTTGTCATAAATTATTTTCACAAAGTCATACTAGAACACCTAAAGCACTATTGATGAAAGATTAGTAAATATTTGATAGAGACATATTTACTAGCAAGAGTTGAAAAGTTGGAAGGTATGGGCAAAAGATGATAAATTATGTTATTTTAATATTTTACAACTAGTATAAATAGGGGTCTCTTCCACCCCATTTTCATTCATTCATTCACAAATCATCTTTCTTACTTCTTTACTTCTTTCCTTCTCTAATTTCTTCATATAGCAATATTAGTTTTAGTTATCGAAGTTCCCACGATATCGGTTCGTAACCTTTAGAGTATTTTGTGGTAAAAGTTCTTCTAAAGTTTCAAGGGAGTTTTATACGTCAAAGTTCTGCCCAAATCATTTTCATAAGTAATCGGTAAGCCGTTATAATGTCCATTTTATTTTAATTATATTATTTTAATTATGTTATTTATATAAAGGTTATTTTAAATTTTCTATGCAAATTCCGTTCAGACGTCGATATATTGAACTTATAAAGTCCAAAATAAATTTTACCATTTTAAGTCGTTATAATGCCCAAATTTTATTATAATTTAAATGTTATTAGAAATATACTCTTGACAATTTTCTAAAACAAACAAATTCAAAAGGAGGTATAATATAATTTATATTTGAATTTAATAATTATTTTGGAGGTTATTATGATATATTTAAATAAATAAATATTTCAAGTTATAACGGGATTATGTTCAATTAACCATAAATTATATTCTAATTATTTCATAAATTTCGTACAATCCAACGGTTATCGTAAATTAGGTTCTTGGCAAAGATCGAAGACAACACTTGTGGACTTTCAACAACACTCAACAAAAGGTGGGGGCAAGATTTCGTATACGATTGGGACGGTTAGCGTAAAATAACTTAATATATATGTGTGTAGTGGTGACCTAAGCCCTACTAGCGATAAATAATTAAGGAGAGCCTATTCTCAAATAATGATTTTCACAAATCACTAGGCGAGGTTACGCCGGCCTTAATTAATTATCATAGGAATAATCTTTGACAATTTGGTATTGTATTGTGCTTGCATTATTCGGTTAATTTTATAATTGTTTATTTTATTTATACTTGAATGATTGTGATTGATAGATTAAGGAAATAATCGGTTAATGAGAGAAAAACATTGCTAGATATTAAGTAATTGATCCCCATTAACATAAGGAAAGTTGGATACAATGAGTAGTTATATTTGGTTGGGTTCTGGCTAAGGAAAGACTTGGTCGACTATGCCGTTTACAGTCCACCTCTCTTACCTGGGAAGTTAACCATACAATTACCCATTATACAAACTGAACTTATTATGTAAGGACAAAGATCAAATATGGCAAGACATTGGATGGATTTGGTACTCAACCTAAGTATCTAGATAATAAGTATAACTTGAAAAGTTGATACGATAATTCCCCATTATTAACTTAATACTTATGGCTAAGAGTTGCCACAAGATGAGTGAGTGATCATATAGACTTGCATTAAGGAATGTGTAAGTCCACCGCCGTGCGGTATGGGACGCACGAGGTTGATCAGTCGCCTGCAATCCCGACGGGGATTATTATCTATGCATGCTAGGCAAGACAAGGTTCTTGGCCTGAATTCTCAGGGACGATCGACTTATAACACCTAGGCTCCATGTGAAGTTAGGTGGCGTAGCTCTTGGTAATTGGGAGTACGTTGGTGGCATGTGGTCTAGTGATATCTGATCTTGGTAAATGGGATAGATATCATTGACAGCGTTTAGTGGCCTGAGTCAGCATATAGTTCAGGGATGCATTAGAATAAATAAAGTATATGTAATTGTGGGTATAAGATACGCTTGTTTGTATAAATATGGTTTCCATATATATTATTATTTTACACATTCATTCCCACTTTTAAACTTGTACATGAATCTTAGCCCTGTGTCATTTTTGTTTTGCATTTTGGATTATTTTATGACGATCAGACGATGAGCTCGAATCTTGCGTACTTCCCGACAACTCAGAAGGAAAGGATATGAAGTGACGTGGAGATGTGTTACTATAACATCTAGATTGGGAGCTGTTAGTGTTTTGTCAAACGCTAATCACATCCCTACTACTACAGTCAGTATAAGTGTCAGTCTTGTTGGACTTAGGAGGTCCCTTTTGGTATGCTTTCTTTTTGGTTTCCTTTCTGTACTTTTATTTTATGTTTTATCTATGTGGCAAGGCCGCTAGTCTTAACGGTGTCAAACTCTGTAAAATATATTTGAAGCATATGTATGTGAAACAGTATGTTTTTAAATAATTAAGTATTGTCCTTTAAAAATTTCAAATTTTTCTGTATTTTTATAAGGTTTCATTAGAATTCCACTAATGGGACATAGGCTGTCTCACTATGACATGCAAAATGCGAAAATGCAAAGAAACATAAGCCAAGTAGAAGAAAAAGATTGGTCAAATTTTGGGGTACAACACGGGGGAACTAACTCAACAAATCCTTGTTCCTTTTACATTATGCTTTTACATTTTTGCTTAATATTTGTGTGGTTTTCGTACAAACAATTATATCAAATTTAGGACTTTTTGAGTAAGTGCTGAACTGATTTTAACTCTAGTACAATCGTTGATTGTACAAGGAAACTAGAGCAACTCACTCAAAGCGGAACTCACTTGAAGTGCTTCAACCACCAAGTGTTTGATAAATTGTCTGAACCAAAATCCTTGTGTACTGTCTAATTATTTTGTTGGCATTTTAAGGCATTGGAACTAGTCATACCAAGTAGTGATCTAAATCAAATTGATAGTGTGACTAGCATGGTGATTCTCATTACTCGTTATCAATTTCCATAGGCTTGACGCATATCCGGTTTTCTAGTAACCGTTCGTTATAGACGGTATTTTTTCCTCGGCCGCTTCCGCAAATTAAACAAATTTTTTAAAACCATTTTATTGGTCGCGCCGACTCGATTTATTAACAAGGGATCTATTCAACCCCCCCCCCCTTCTAGATCCGCGCCATCGTCTAACATCTATATCCTGACTTGTGATTTTATCACAAGTTATCGTGATATCCTTTTTTTTTTCAAAATAAAAATAACTTTAAGACAAACATGTATGTTGCATTAACAATTTCGAAATTAATATTTATGACTTGCTAACTTTTCTTGATATCTTAGAAAGCTTACATGTGAACATCAGCGTTAAGTTTGTTCTATTGGAATTTGAAGAATCTGTTGACCTGGGGCCAATTATTATCGAGCGGTCTGTTCTTTACAAGTTCGAACATACCTAAAGCACAAGTTTGAAGACTCAATTATACATGATATTGTCAATCAGGGGCAGTTACGTCGAGATTCGACAAATCTCTCCAAGAGTTTGAAAACATTGGGGCATTTGGACGCCATGTTTTCTATAAAATCCTCTTGAGATGACTTTTTCTCATGAACCGTGTGACTTGGGGAATTTGAGAATTGAAGGTGGTTGTGACAATTCTACGACGAATATTTTCAATGCAAGAAATCTCCAGTTGGTGACCTGAGAATTCCCAGTGATTTGATTAGCTTCACCTCTCCAGCAAAGTGGACGTTATTTCTCTTCCCAATAGATTTTTTTACAACGTCGATCTTCCCCAGCAAAGCGGATGTTTATTTCGTTCCCATTAAAGTTTCGACTCCGGCATATTCAACAGCTATGTTAACCCAGGTTTCCCCATTGAAGTGGATATTTATTTTATCCCATGTGAAACCTCAGTTCGGGTATCTCCGTCTACAACTCCAGTATGAATATCTCTAGTGAAGTGTATATTTATTTTATCCATGAAGTTTCTCCAATTATGAGATGGATCCGCTTCCAGTAGATCTTTATTCTCATCTTCAACAGGATAACAATCCTTCAAATTATATCAGGATGTTATGTCCCCAAGTGGAGTGTTCTCTATTTCCCATAAGAAGTCTTGGAGCCTTGAAGCAGGACTGTGATCCCATATTCAGTTCTCCGTCTATCCCCAGTGATGCTTCTATCTTTGAAGATTTATCGGATGTTTTTTTCGAGATGTTTATTTCATCTCCGTGTGCCTATGTTCGTTTGTTTTTGTCAGCATAAACATACGCATAACATATAGATAGATGGCATGGCATATGCATTTTTCATCTTTGTGTTTGTTTGTTCTGTCGCTTTGGTCGTGTTTATCCCCAAGTGACTGGGTGTGTCTTCTCTTTCCAAGTAGAGTTTTCAGCCCTAAGCAGAAAGAGCACCATATTTCTATTTCCCCACGGAGTTCGATCCTCGTGGAAGACGGTTGTTTTAGTAGAATCCTATTTGAGTTCATACCTCGATGGTCGAGTCTTGCTTGACAGTTTCTCTTTAGATATTTCCTGAATTGAACTTCTGTCCCCGACAATCACTTTTGGATATCTCCAACTTTTGAACCCGGAATAGGCGTGCATTTATTTTGTACTTTTTCTCCCCAAGAAGGTTCTTTATGAAGATCATCATCGAAGACGGATGTTTCTCCAACAATATTGCAAGACTTTTCCTCAATAATTCATACCTAGACCACAAGCGACCTCTTTATTTGAGCAACTCGTTTTGATCAGGGTTTTTATTAAAACGAAAAATGGCAGTCTCCTCAAGATAGTTTTTCCATCCCCAATGGGTTTATCAAGATTATCAACGCGTCAAATGGCATCTCTTCGGAAATCCGTCAGAGAAGTTTGTCGAAGACTTTATAGATATTTTCTCTTTAATTGAGAATTTTCACTTTAAAGGTTTCATACATTTTTACAACTACAACAAAGATACTCCTCAGGAATGTATTCCCTAGTGAGTTCATCACACAAGTTTAATTCCATCAAATGACATCTATCCCGGGAAGTTTGGTGAAGTTTATTACAATTAATCTCTCATTATTTGAGAAGACATATTTGCAAATCAACCAGCTTACATCTCTTCTAAAGATCTCCAATGAAGTTTTACAATCTCCAGTACATTATGGATTACCGCTGAAGTCTTTTATCTTCGGTAAAATTCCAATTGCCCTGTGAAGATGCTCTCACGAGTATTCTTCATTCCAAGAAGAAACTGAGTCCCGTTCTTGGCATACAAACCTTGAAGCGTGGGTAGGTTTATTTTTACTCTTTTCAAGTTCAAAGGAGAAACTGAGACCCGTTCTTGGCATACAAACCTTGAGGTGTGGGGAGGTTTATTTTAAGAAACTGAGATCCGTTCTTGGCATACAAACCTTGAGGCGTGGGGAGGTTTATTTTAAGAAACTGAGACCCGTTCTTGGTATACAAACCTTGAAGCGTGGGGAGGTTTATTTTTACTCTTTTCAAGTTCAAAGGAGAAACTGAGACCCGTTCTTGGCATACAAACCTTGAGGCGTGGGGAGGTTTATTTTAAGAAACTGAGACCCATTCTTGGCATGCAAACCTTGAGGTGTGGGGAGGTTTATTTTAAGAAACTGAGACTCGTTCTTGGCATACAAACCTTGAGGCGCGGGGAGGTTTATTTTACCCTTTTCAAATGACACACAATTAAAGAAAAGCTGAATTATGTTTCGATCAAGAAAGTTCATTTTGGTTATTACCATTGTTTGGGCTACCACGCATTGGTAGCAAATTATCTTTCGATTTCAAGTTTCTCGCCCGTTATCTAGGTCACCATATTCTCTGTGGTATATGTTATATCTTTATTTTTTTGGAGATGCCTCAGTGGTGTTTATTTGTCTCATCCCTATTGGAGTCAGACCTTTTCCCGTGGAGTTTCGCTTTGTTGAGCTTGTTTTTCGTTGCTCCTCTGTTTCTTGCGTTTTGTGTCTAGTTTCTCCCCCTGTGGTATCATGTCTCCACAGGACTCTCTGTCTTGCATTTTCATATCATTGTATATCATATGCATTTGGTGGTATCTTAGGGCCAAAAATTTGTGCAATGTTTGTATTTAAGTCTCTCTTATCGCGTTGAGACGAAGATTTCAATCTCCATATCTCCGGATAGAAGAAACTTAAATAGGGGCATCTGAAACACCCTAATTTTTAACTTTAAGATTCCACCTCTTTGTGCGTTTCTTATGTTATTTGACTTTATACTTTCGTATCCATGTTTATTGTGACTAATAAGCTTGTGCAGGTATGTCAAGTTTAGTGATATTATTTCTCTCAATTTAAGCATCTCAGGCTATCTCTGGATCATTTTTAGAAGGCGTTTTGTCATTATCAAGATTGGTTCAAGGTCACAAGACACGATTTCTAAAAGAGCAGAAATGTTCATGCTTTGAGTTTTATGATTTTCGAAGGTGTTACAGTGATATTTTGGTCCATGCTACAATGGATTAAGCTCTGATTATTTTTTGAGGTTTTGAAATTACCATTTTAAGTCGTTCTAATTCGCAAGTCAAGTTCATGGTGGAAATATGGTGCTTTGGGCATGTTTGGTTTGACTTTTCAAGATTTGACCAGATGGTTTCATTTTGTTAAAATTTCTTAAGACATAGAGAATGGACTTTTGTTTGCAAGTGTTTGAGTTCTTTTGGTTCAACTGTGTGCATTTGATATCAAGTTCATAATCAAGTTTGAATTACAAGAAAAATCTTTATTATATTCAAAATTTGGTTTACATTTTATTCACAAAATACAGTTACAAGAGTTACTATTATTGGATTTTTGGGTTACATCAAAGGAGTCCTAAACTAAATCCTAAAATATCCTAAAGCTCAAGGATCTTCAAGCTTTTCCTCATCTTCATCATCTTCACGAACCTACAAAACAATGGACAAAAATAATTAGTAAAGTAATTTCAAAAAGAGAGAGGACTTTATTTTTTTCTTACAACCCTCAGAAAAATATCATCATTGGGCCACAAGAGGGAAGGGCAACACTTGGGATGCCACCAACTTCCGTGTAAAAAGAATGGACAGAACAACAACAACAATTTTGAAGCTCGGGTTCAGACTAACGTCGTCATCATCACCACTTTTCTTCCAACAACATCAAGTAAAAGAACCAAGGCAATATTTGTCCATCAAGAGAAAATCGAAGAGATAAAAATGGATTTTCAGCCGTTTATTTTTCCAGCAGCAAGTCCCAGAAACACAGTCCATTATTTCCAAAACACGGCCATCAGACAAATCAAAACAAAAATGGAAAATCTAAAACTGTAAAAGGAAATAAAACAGCATCAACATTTCCGAAGATGGAAACAAATATCACCATCAGGGAAGCACATCACCATCATGATGACCAAAATCGAAAATGGATCTATTTTCCAAAGGGCAAATCCGAAAATGGATATCGCCATCAACAGCAAGATCCAAAAATGGAAACATTCAAAAACGAGCCCAGATCCGAAACAGCATGCAAGATCAATATCTTAAACAAATTGAAATATTGCCATCATTGTTGTATTCGAAAGAGGAATATCTCAAAAGCCAACGAATCTGAAATATTTCCAAAATCGTCATCAGTATCAAAAGAAAACGAATCAAAAAGTTTAAGATTTATAAAACTTTCCAAATCATTTTCAGACAAGATCAATCTGAAAAGGGAAGATCTTTTAAGGTTTATTTTAAACCATTTCAAATCCGACTATATAAGAAGAAGAAAGAAACGCCAAAAGGCTCACAGTATAAAAACTCATCATCTCCAAATTGAAAATCACAGCGAAATCAAAACCCACAAACCGTTCATAAAACCAGTCCACAAACCCATAAACCTCAACATCAAATTGCCCAAAAACACATCGCAAAAATCAAATCTTCAAACCCGCGAACTCAGAAGCGAGGAGGAGTCCTCGAGATCATCATTGTCTCCATCTAAATCACTACCGTAAGCCACATTTTTTAACATCGTTTTTTTTGGTATGGTTTGTTTTCAGGGAAGAAGAAGAGATAAGAGAACGTCGCGTAAACATCAGCAAGAGGAAGATGAAGATCGCGACATGAAAGAGAAGATAGAAGAGATGAAATAGAATGGTGAGTAGAGATAAGAGAGCCGGAGAAGAAAAGAGAGAAAAATCAGAGTAGAGAAAGGAGAGCAACGGCGCCGTTGAGAGAGGGTGAGAGAGTGTAAATTTTTTTAGGGTTTCCTTTCCAGCTTCTGTTTTTATATGTTGTAATCATGTACACACATACCCACGTCCATATGGTGCACCTCACGAATGACCACCGCACATCCATCACACAATCACATCACGCGTGTCCCCCAGCCTGCCCTTCACCGTGGACCCTCGCTGTCTCACCACACCGGATCCGTTCCGCCCCCCTTTAACTTTTCATTACCCCATTAACCCTAATTAATCACTCACTTTTAATTTAACTAATTAATTAACAATAATTAACCTTTTTTATAAACCCATTAATCTGCCTTTTTAAATTAATATAATAATTAACCTTTTTTTTAAACTAATTAATCTAATCTTTTATAATTAAATTCTTTTAATAATAACAACTTATAAATCTTTTTCTAATTTATTTCTTTTTGAAAAATAACTGATTTATTTAATTAACCTTTTCTTTTCTTTTAATTAATCAACTCTTAATTTATCAAATTAATCTAGTTTATTCTATTTTATTAACTTATTTATTTTATCACTTAATACCTTTTTATAATAATAATTTAATTATTCACCAAAAACTTTTTTTTTTATAACTTGCATTTTATTTGTTAGTAACTAAAAACTATTTTATATAATGTAAACCTTTTTCTTAATTTTTTTAATTAAAAAAGAATCTTTTCATATTTAAATTAACTTTTATTTAATAAGATCAATATAAAGACCTCTTATTTAAGAAATTATTTTATTTAAAATCACTCATTAGAAATTTAATTAATTTATAATCTAAAACCTTTTTACCAATAAGACTAATACAACTTTTTTTCTTAAAAATCAATCTCGCATAAAACTTAATCAACGCGACATTCTCTTTCTATCTCTCAGCACCGATTTACTTCGAGTAGTCACGACCTTGCGCTTGTCTTATCTTTACACGCTTAGATCTGCTGTCTGAATTTATTTTATTGTTTATCTTTTCTATTTCTTATTTTTATCGCATTGCATGTCCATAGGAAGAACCTACGCATGACTCCATAAGTCGTGCGTACTGTATTTCATATGCATCATTTTTCCCTGCTTGATCCTTGATCCTTTTCAAGTCGATTAGCTTAGGCTTTAGATCCTACCTCTTAAGCAGTATCTTTTCTTTTATCTTTTACAACATAGATAAACTCTATACAACTCAATCAACTATTCTCCATACAAGAGAAATAGACGTGAGTCATCTTGACCGTCGAGATATAACTCTCTTGCCCCATAATGCAATCGTGAGATATAAGATCTTTTCCGCTTGAGAGAGATAGTGGCATACTCGTCGATAAATCTGAGTGTTTGGGCCCTTCTCTCAAGACGATGCAAAGATCATCTCCGACAAGTTGTGGTGGTTAAGTCGAGTGTTCTTCCTTAAGAAGACGAATCGTCTTTTTTCCTAGAATCAATCAACAAACCTTATCCCTTTGGAACTTTGACCAACAGTCAATGGTTCCTCAAACCCTTTTAGGGAAATTACAAATACTCTGATTTCATTCCCGTCAGGATATGTAGGCACAAGATGCGACGTCTTGGCGAGTATACTTAGAAATAAACCACTAGGTCTTTTACCCTTAAGCAGATAACTCTTAGCAATAAACACATAAAACAAAAGGTTCCTGTAGAGTACTACAAAAACTTAGGATGCTAGTACCTTCCCTAAGTTTAACCAACCCCCGAACCTAAGCTCTCTAGCTTTGCATTTGCATTGCATCCTGTGGGTAATTCGATCTTTTTCCCTTTCTTTGGAAAAATTAAAGACCGGTGGTGAACCATGAATTAAGATTCAAATTAATTAATAATTTGACATCCGATTCTCATTGCGACACCCATAAGGACTTTGGCAAATTCTTCTACTTCAGCATGCATCTCGCCATGTCCATTGTGGTCCTGTTTCTTCTTTCTGCTATTCCATTGTGTTGAAGAGTATAAGGAGCAGTTACTTCCATATCAACACCATGTTCTTCATATAATACTTCAAATATCTTGGATGTGTATTCACCACCTTCATTTGTTCGCAGAACGTTAATCTTCTTTTCACCCTAGTTTTCGACAAGTATCTTGAATCTCTTAAAGATTTTGAATACTTTGTCCTTTTTTTTGATCACGTAGATTCATATCTTTCGACTATGCTCATCGACAAATGAGACGAAATATTTGTTTCCAACAATGGTATGCTCTTCAAAACCACATACATCTGAATGTGAAATTTCGAGTATACAGGATGATATCATTAGCATAGTCAAAATGAAAGCCTTCCTAGAATGCATTCCGACTAGACAACCTTCACAGAGTTTGTCAGGCATCTCAAGATGGTATACCAGTTACCATATATTGAGTGATCAGTTGATTGAGCAAGCTAAATTTTAGATGACCAAACCTCAGATGCTACAACCAACTACTCTTATGGTCGATAACTGTTTTTGGACATTGTACCTCAGTCGAACTAATCATGGAATTAATTTTCCTATTCTTCGACAAAGGAGATTTCAAAACCAAGTTATTTTGGATGTCGAAAAGTTATAAGGCTTCATCTTTCATAATCACTAAGAATTGCTTTTCGACCAGTTTTCCAACACTTAGCAGATTACACTTCTTTCCGGGGACATAGAGTACATCTTTAATAAAGTCTTTTGCTTCATTACTCCTCTGAATAACTATGTTTCTAGTACCTTCTGCTTGCAACGACCTTGCTCTTCTTTGACTCGGCGAAATCTACTAACCATACTTTTCGACCAGTTATGTGATTCAGGCATCCTGAATCGAGGAACCAGATCTTGGATTTGACATGGTCATCTGTAACTTCACGACTGAGCTTATAGTGCTTCTATCTAGTCTTGAACTCCTTTCCTTTCGATAATCCTAATCTCATGCGCCTCCAACATACGCATTTCCTTCTCAAATATCTTTATATCAGTTAGGGTTTCACCATAACCCTTCATGAGATGGACGAGTTTCTGCACCTTCAACATATAGCTTGCAATCTTTTCGTCTTCTCCCATCGATAACAATTCATATTTTCGTCACAAAGTTTGCAACTTGACAAACTTGAATTTCTCGCTTCCTTCATAATACTTGACCAGAATATCCCATGCCTCCTTTGCCGATTCAGCACGATCGATTTTGTAAAAATTAGCCACATCAACCACTGATTGGATGTAAAATGCCGCCTTGTAATCCTTCTTCTTGGCATCCTTGTGAGCGGTTCTTTGTGTGTCGGTTGCATCTTCACCAAGCGCAGGAATGTCGTTAGTA
>OZ012739.1:331983110-332028156 GCA_963859935.3 Lathyrus sativus
TTTTGGACATAGGTTTAAAATGACCTGTAATTCACAAATGCCCAAAATACCCTTTGCTTGCCAAGACCATAAGTTGAGTTCCACACCTCATATGAAGGCATAATATACAATTCTAGAAAGCTAAGACAATGAGGAACAATTCTTATGTTGACCAAGAATTCATTTGAAATCTCCTTGAGGGGTAAAAACTAGCTTGGAAGTCAAGTCACTTTCACAGACAAAATTTCAGATACTCAGATGACCTGTAACTTGCAAGGACCATAACTTGAGTTCTATAAATCTCCTTGATGTATTCCACCACTCAAATTAAAGGTCTTGAGATCCTCTACAAGTTTCATGTTGGCCAAGGATCCATTGGAAGCTTGCATTTTGACTTATCTTGCTTGGGAAATTTGACCTAAACTAGGGGATTTTACACAGAAACCCTAATTTAGAAACTCCTCTTCTCCTTGATTCCTCTTTGATTCTCCTTGGCATATCTCCATATCCTTCTTTACATGTCAATGATGAACCCCACATCTCTCCACTAGACTGAATGCCCCTTAAATCAGTCAATTGACCTAGGGTTGACCTAGGGTTGACCCAGATGAAACCCTAGTTGACTGCCTTCAGCTATAGCTCTTGTGCTCTCATCAATGACTTGTCTCCTTCATTTAAATGACTTTCTAAGTCTCTCATAATGTCTAGATACTCTCCATGGCCTTCAACTCACAGCTCACAACCCTCTTGTTGACCCTCAGATGCCCTCAGCTAGGAGATGGACTCAAGGCTTGATCTGCTGAACTCTTTGCTTTCAAATTCTTTCCTGATGACTTGAATGAGATTGAATTGGATAATAACCTCTTGATAGGCTTCTAGAGATGAGAATAATGATTGGTCCCCCTGTTGAATGACTTGCTATGCTTATGCCATGCAGATGATTAGACTATGCACATGACTCTATATGCAAATGCTAATGAATATTGAAACATAGACCAAGTGAATAAGGTTGAGCAAATTTTGGGGTGCAACAGCTGCCCCTATTCAAGCGGCTTGGACCCGATTGGGTGAAGAGCCCGGAGCCTTCAGACATTCGCGGTACGAGACGGTTGAATACTAGGAACCCAGAAATTTGCCAACCGCAGCAATAAACTGCGCCACTGCTTGGGGAACAACAATCATCAGCTGAATTTAACTGTTACGGCAACCCACTTGATCTCGCGCGACCGTGCTGGGGATTGTCTTCATCGTTCTGAAGAGGATTCTGTCATAACAGATTGCTTGCTTGTCCACGTTAGGACTCTGTCTGTCATCAATACGAAGAAATCTCAACTAAAACCTGTCCGCGTTAGGACTCCACTAGCTGTTAACCCAGAAAATCTCGGCAACGCCGCTGGGGTTAATTCGTCTGCATTTCTATAAACTGCATCGTCACATTAGGAATAAACTCTTCCACGTTAGGAGTAACACCTGTCACGTTAGGAATCATTTCTTCTGTATCTGTCCACGCCAGGACTAACCCTTTCATCTTTCCACGTTAGAAAGCAATCTTCTTTCCACATAAGGAGAACTATATCAATCTGTCCACGTAAGGACTCCAATACCACTTGACATGTCCGCGTCTGGACTCCAATCTTTCCACGTAAGGAATTCAACTTTGGTTCTGAACCTGTCCCCGTCAGGACTCAACCTTCCTTGAATCTGTCCACGTAAGGACCCCAATTGTTCCACGTAAGGAATAAATCTTCTTTTGAGTCTGGCTACATCAGGACTAAACCCTTTCCATGTCAGGAATACACTCTTTCTTTCCACGTCAGGAATACAAGCCTCTTTCCACGTAAGGAATGCTATCCGTTTTCCACGCAGGAAACATAACTTTTCACATAAGGCAACCAATTCCTTCCGATTTGTCCGCGTCAGGACTACATTTTTCCACGTAAGGAATGCCATCTTAATCTGTCCATGTAAGGACTCCCCTCTTTCCACGTCAGGAATGCTGTCATTTCCACGTAAGGAAACTATCTTTTTCCATGTAAGGAATCATCTCTATCACGTAAGGAATGCTCTTCTGATATGTCCGCGTAAGGACTACATCGTCCACGTTAGGACCCACTTCTCCACGTTAAGAATAATAATTTCTTTGATTTGTCCACGTCAGGACACTGATCTCGTCTTGATTTGTCCACGTTAGGACATCAGGGGGCGGTCTTCGACCCGCTGAGGAAATAAGACTTGTCCATATAAGGACTCACACGCTTGTCTGATCTGTCCGCGTCAGGACACCAACACAAAGAGTAATCACTTTTGTCACGTCATGACCTCCCATTCCACTAATTTCGAGAACTCAAATCTGCCCATGTTGGGACCTAACACACCTCACCAATTCGGGGAAATAAACCTGTCCACGTTAGGACGCCCCACTTCTGAAGAAATCCCGTCAATCTAGGAGTAAATTGTCCGCGTCAGGACTTGGATCTCCAATGATCCTCACCCACAAACTCCTCAGCACCAACATGACAGCGACTTTGAGGGCGGACTCTACTGAGGATGTCTGGAAACCAAATTATCGGACGCCTGCTCTGATCACCGGCGGTGGCCTCTGAATTTCTGATTCATGGAACCCCTGATGACAACTAATTCTGCTTGGGAATAAAGAGAAACTTATCCTGGTAACTCTGTGGGGAATACAGCCGAAACTGACATTGGATGTCCCATGCCGAGATCTTGACTGTTTGGTAGTTCATTTGAGCAAGAACACTCTCCACCTGAACTGCTAGAGTACAGAAACTGCTTCAGCAAAATAAATGCTAAAGATAATGCCGACTCTGCCGGGGATAGCCAGATGCTACAGAATTATTCCAGCAAAATAAATGCTGGAAGGGTGAAGTCGACTCAGCTGGGAAATTAGGAACTCAAACCAAACCCCCTGTTGAGGTAACCCCCTGCTGGGGAATATAACTCTACTGGGGAATAGCAGATGTGCATAGTACGATCAGGACTTTCTGCTGGAACGTGAACTGATATTACACCGCATCCTTGACAAAATAAATGATAGGAACCACCATCAACTCTGCTTGGGAGAGTCATAATCTTCGAGTTCCACTGGGAGGAATGAAAACACTTGCAAAGAGAATTCCGCTGGGGATTGGGATGATTCTCTTGGGGAAAATCCACCGACTCCGCTGGGGGGAGAGTGCATGACCCTGCGGGGAAAGATGAACCTGTCTGAACACAGCCTTACGATCTTGGAACCGCCAAACTCTGTTGAGGTGAATAACCTTTCTGCTCCTTTGGGTAAGCTACGGCTAGCTGGGAATTCTATCCTTCTTCAGGAAGAACATGCATGCCCTGCGTGGGGACTAAGTCTTTCGTTATTGCGATCCTTCGATCATCTTCCTCTTATGGTTATGAAACCTGCCACAACACAAACAAGACACGACAAGTCTATGCAATCAAATCAATTCAGGTTAGTGACGTTACACTCAGTTAATTCAAAGCTTTAGCAACTGTCGGCAAGGGACGGTGGTGTTATACTCATGCTAGTTTCATCAAACTTAGGCGTTAATCATGCACAAAACAGTAAAGAATCAGCATCAAGAACTGAATAACATATTTTATTGATCGGGCCCCTGAATGGGCGGAGTTTTATACATGGGATGTAACTCCTGAAATGAGGAAGCTACGCAAAGCAAATACAAAAGTATGCACAAGAATCATGAATATTTTGACAAATTAAATTTTGTACACATGTCGGCAACGGGATGCAGATGAACCACCACGAACTGATCCTCCCATGACTCCGCCCGACTCTAATTTTTTTCCCGGTATCCCCACTTCTGAAGAGATCGTATCCGATAACTGGCTCCTCAAATATATTCTCCCGCATTGATTGCTCATTTGAATTCGGACCGGCAGTCATTTGCTTTTCAAATCCCTAACTTTTGCGTGAACCGCCCTTTACGGGTTTTCAGTTCACCGGGATACCCTTTTTTGCCGAAGCCGGCCCAGTGTAGGTTTTCAACTTCGCGGGGTGTACATTTTTCAATTTTATCCCTAACTTTTGCCCGAACCTTTCATTCTGTTTTTGGTTCGCCAGGATGCCCCATTTTTGCCTGGACTCTCTTTTTTCTGTCCAGCGGGTCTATTTTAAGCAAAGTATTTTTTAACTGCGTCCGAATCACAGGTGACACAAAGTCTTCTCCGTCCATGGTGGACAACAATCAACGCTCCTCCTGAAAAGACCTTACTGACAACGTATGGCCCTTCGTAGTTGGGAGTCCATTTGCCCCTGTGATCTGCTTGCGGCGGGAGAATCCTTTTCAGCACAAGGTCGCCCGTCTGAAAGCTTCGCGGAAGTATCTTCTTGTCGTACGCTTTCTTCATTCGGCTCTGGTACAAACGACCGTATGCTAGAGAAGCTAGCCTCTTCTCATCCATTAAGCTCAGTTGGTTCAATCTATTCGCTACCCATTCTGCCTCGTCCAGCTGAACGTCTCGCAATACCCTCAGAGAAGGGATCTCAACTTCCAATGGTAGCACTGCTTCCATTCCGTATACTAACGAGAACGGGGTTGCCCCGGTTGATGTGCGTACCGTCGTACGATAACCGTGCAGAGCAAAAGGTAGCATTTCATGCCAATCCTTATAGGTCACCACCATTTTCTGAACGATTTTCTTGATATTCTTATTGGCCGCTTCGACAGCGCCATTCATCTTGGGTCGGTAAGGGGAGGAGTTGTGATGTTCGATCTTGAAATTCTGACAGAGCTCCCTCATCATTTTGTTGTTCAGATTTGAACCATTATCGTGATTATCGCTCGGGGATCCCATATCGGCAAATGATATCTCTCTTGATGAATCTAGCCACACTTGCTTCGTTACATTTGCGTAAGACGCCGCTTCACCCCACTTGGTGAAATAATCGATTGCTACTAGGATGAACCGATGCCCGTTAGAAGCCGTCGGCTCGATCTTGCCAATCATATCGATTCCCCACATCGAGAATGGCCATGGAGATGACATCACATTCAGAGGACTCGGAGGCACGTGTAATCTTGTCAGCATAGATTTGACACTTGTGGCACTTCCCTTGCGAACTTGAAACAATCAGTTTCCATCGTCAACCAAAAGTAACCTGCCCTCAGCAGCTTTCTCGTCATAGCATGCCCACCAGCATGCGTACCAAAGGTACCTTCGTGAATTTCCTCCATGAGAAGCTTTGCCTCTTTCTCGTCCACACAACGCAACAATACCAAATCGTGGTTTCTTCTGTACAAGACGCCATCTGGATTCAAGTAGAAATTACCCGCTAATCTCCTGAGAGTCTTCTGATCCTGACTGGATGGCCCCAGCCGGGATACTCTTATTCTTCAGGAAATTAAGGATATCAAAATACCACGGTTTATCGTCGGATGCTTCATCAATAGCAAATACATAAGCTGGCCTGTCCAACCGTAGAGATAGTGATTTGGGGGAGCTTCGTTCCAGAGTTGACCTTGTACATGGAAGACAAAGTGGCCAGGGCGTCAGCCATTGATTCTCTGCCCGCGGTACGTGATGCAATTCAACTTGGTCGAAGAAAGGCAACAATCTCCTTGCATAATTCATGTAATGTATCAAATTAGGCTGCCGTGTTTCCCATTCCCCTTTTATCTGATTCACTACCAGTGCTGAGTCTCCGTATACGTCTAGATGTTTGATTCGCAAATCAATGGCTTCTTCAAGCCCCATTATACAAGCTTCGTATTCGGCCTCATTGTTGGTAACGGCAAAGGTCAATCGGGCAGTAAACGGGATGTGCGACCCGTGCGGGCGTCGTGATGATTGCCCCTATTCCGCTACCGTAAGCATTCACAGCTCCGTCAAATATCATCTTCCATTTGGAACCCAACTCTTGGTCCCTCGTCTGGCAACGGCTCTTCACAATCCTTCATCTTTAGGTACATGATATCCTCGTCAGGAAAATCAAACCTCATCGATTGATACTCTTCAATAGGCTGCTCCGCCAGATACTCAGACAGCACACTCCCCTTTATAGCCTTTTGCGAGACGTATTGGATATCATATTCAGTCAAGACCATCTGCCAACGGGCAATTCTACCTGACAACGCCTGCTTTTCGAATACAATATTTGATAGGATCCATCTTCGAGATGAGCATGGTTGTATGATTCAGCATGTACTGCTCAAACGCTTGGCGGCCCAGGCTAGCGCGCAACAAGTTTTCTCCAGCATTGAGTATCGAGATTCACAGTCTGTAATTTCTTACTCAAGTAATAGATCGCATGCTCTTTTCTCCCTGTCTCGTCGTGTTGACCGAGAACACAACCCATGCTTCCCTCAAGAACCGTCAAATACATTATCAAGGGTCTCCCTGCCACTGGGGGTATCAAAATAGGAGGCTCCTGCAGGTACTTCTTTATTTTATCGAACGCCTTTTGACAATTTTCGTTCCACGTTACAGCTTGATCTTTCTTCAACAGCTTGAATAATGGTTCACACGTGGCCGTTAGGTGAGATATGAACCGGGCAATGTAGTTCAATCTCCCTAAAAACCCGCGCACCTCTTTCTCTGTTTTAGGCGTCGGCATTTCTTGAATCGCTTTTATTTTAGCAGGATCGACCTCTATTCCTCTTTCACTTACGATAAACCCAGCAGTTTACCCGATCTCACCCCGAAGGTGCATTTATTAGGGTTCAGCCTCAGCCTGAACTTTCTAAGTCTTTTAAACAACTTCAGCAGATTCACAGATGCTCTTCCTCCGTCTGGGATTTTGGCAATCATATCATCAACATAAACTTCGATCTCTTTATGCATCATGTCATGGAAAAGAGTCGTCATCGCACGCTGATATGTTGCCCAGCATTCTTCAAACCAAAGGGCATCACTTTGTAACAAAATGTTCCCCACGGCGTTATGAAAGTAGTCTTCTCCATGTCCTCTGGCGCATTTTAATCTGTTTATAGCCTGAAAAAGCCATCATGAAGGAGAATACAGAGTATTGAGCAGTATATATCAACTAACACGTCAATGTGAGGAAGTGGAAAATCGTCTTTGGGCTTTGCTTTATTCAGATCTCTATAATCCACGCACATACGAACCTTGCCATCTTTCTTTGGCACTGGTACGATGTTGGCAACCCATGAAGGATACTTCGTCACAGCTAGGAAACCAGCGTCCCACTGTTTCTGCACTTCCTCCTTGATCTTCATTGCCATATCTGGCCGTGTTCTGCGAAGCTTTTGTTTGACTGGCGGGCAATCTTCCTTCAGTGGCAGGCGATGCACAACCATATCTGTATCGAGCCCTGGCATATCTTCATATGACCAAGCGAATACATCATTATACTCTCGGAGCATTTCAACCAGTCTTCGCTTGATATCACTCTGCAGTGCGGCTCCGATACGAATGTTTTTCTAACCCCTTCCGACCCCAAGTTGATAATTTCGATGACCTCGTCGTGAGGCAGAATGGCTCTTTCCTCTTGCTTTACTAACCAAGACAGTTCTTCAGGAACGTCGCTATCTTCGACAACCTCTTCATCAGCCTGAAACACGGGGTGCTCAAAGTCGGGACGAGTCATAGGTGTTCAAGGATGTCATCTGAAAATGTTATCCTGCAAAAGGAATGGTTAAGTGCTTCAAAAATGCGTATAAAGCGAATAACCACGTTGCCATTTTATTAAAAAATACAAAACAAGAAAGACAGGGATTACAGTATTTGCACATGAAAAAACGCCATTTATTTAATGATTAACCCGCAATGTTTATAACAACACAGCCCTAAGCAAATCCTGATGCCCCGGGCAAGACATCAGATTATTCAACAATTAATAAAGCAAAGCATTACTGTTTAAAAAGTCACAGGAACAACTTCCTGAATAGACCAGTTGCACAGTCCTTGTCCTGGCGTGCTTGGCTGAATCCAGGCATCCATATCACAGTCGCTGTCTCCTTCATCAGGCTCTGAAGCAGCATTGACAGTTTCATGACATACTCCACTGGCAGAGATGATAATTGGCTTCTGAAACGGGGGGCCCCCACGGAAGGAGTTGATGACGACGGTTGGTACCCCAGTCCGAACCTGTCATTTTCACAGGAATGTCTAGCACTTTGCCCCAGCCCTTTGCTTCTCCTGCTTCTACTAGAGCTTGAGCTTCCTTATATGATGAGACGGCTATTTCTGGCCCTTTGCTCGGTCCCGGGACCTTTGTCCTTGATGCGCAAACCTTCGAATGCCTGGCATGGTGTTTCGTGGATCTCTCCGTCGACTTCCACATATTTAAATGACGATAGATGACTGACCAGGATGTCCTCTTCCCCGCACACGGTGACTACGCTGTCTCCGACCATATACTTTAACTTCTGATGCAGGGTAGACGTGACGGCCCCTGCCCCATGAATCCAGGGTCTTCCAAGCAAGCAGCTGTACGCATGCTGTATATCCATGATATAAAACTCAGTTGCAAACACTTCCGGCCCACCTGCAGAGGCAAGGTAATCGATCCGAAGACTGTTCTCCGCGTGCCGTCAAATGCTCTGACTACCAAATCACTGGGTGTGCACAAAATCCCTCGAACATCCAGCTTCATCATCTCCTTCTTGGGCAACACATTCAAAGATGATCCGGGTGTCAACCAATACGTGCGACATTACTGATCCTCTACATTCAACAGATACATGTAATACATATTATGATCTCTCCCTTTCGGAGTCAAGTCAAAATCGGTAAAGCCCAAGCTGTGGCCTGCATTCACATGTGCCAATACTCCTTCTAGCTGATTCACGGAGACGTCTTGGGGTACAAAAGAGGTGTCTAGGACTTTCAGCAAAGCATTTCGGTGAGCTTCCGAACATAACAGCAATGATAGGATAGATATTTTGGACGGCGTCTGCTGCAGATGCTCCACAATCTTATAATCACTTTTTCGAATCAAGCGCATGAACTCTTCTACATCCTTCGATGCTGCTTCTTTTTCACTTGCTTGTACCGGAACATTTTCAACCACTTTCCCTTTTCCTTTCGCTAGTCTTTCAGCCTCCACTTCAGGAGATATAAAGATCCTGCCACTCCTCGTCATGCCTCCTGACCCAGCAACATTATCCACAATCTCCACTGGCTGCTTGTTAACAATCAATCTTTATCCCATCACAATATACCTCTAACCCTTATGACCTTGGGACTGCTTTCGTGTTCTCGATACGGATTGGCCCGGCCCTTAGTTATGGTGATCGGTGGTCGCTGAGCTGGTGCTGCAATAGTGATCGTCTTCCGAGGAATCGTTACCGTGGCCACATCACTCCGATTATCCACTACTTCCCTGCAGGCTCATCAGTTGCCGCTCGATCAAACTGCAATATGCCCTCATCAATTAAAGCCTGAATGCCTTTCTTCAAATCCTCACACCCCCCAGCTAGGGTCCAACAGTCTAAGCAATACTCGTTACATCCTGGGTAAACACCTCCTTGTAACAGTCGGCTCTTTACCTCACTCAGCGGCGTCTTTAAATCTTTCAACATTCATGATAAGATTCAGACCTTCCTCAGTCAGAATGGCGTTTGCACCCATGATTAGGCATGGGTTTCTAGACTATATTCGGACCTGCCGTTCCGAAATTGATAGTCTTGTTGTCTAAAAGATCCTGCACAACGTGCTTAAAAGCATGGCAACCTTTCTATATCGTGGCCGGGGCCCCAGAATGAAACTCACAGTGCCTGTTTGCATCGTAGCCGAACGGGGGAGCTCCCGTTATCGGGGCTAGAGTTCTTTTCTCTACCAGATTCAATCCCAGCAATGTCTGCAATAAATCGGCATAGTTAGGGAGGTTTCTCAAACACTCTTCTCGGTTTACCACCCTGGAATCTTCGTTGAGGCTTGCTGTGCCCCTGCTGAGGCTACTGCTGCTGTGGCATTGGCTGTTGCTGAACCGGTTGTTTGTTGCTGGAGTGGTTGTTGTTGATATGGGATAGTAACACTCGACACCTGCTGCGGCTGACGATATTGACCTCGTCCCCTGCCTCGGCCTCGGCCTCGGCCTCCAAATACTGCGCTGGCTTCGCCCTGACGGCGCCCCACCATAAGCTTTCCTATTACTGCCAGATGCAGTTGATTCCTCGACTTGGAACTTTCCTTGCTTAATGTTACGTTCAATCTTTTCTCCCATTAGAATCAGGTCTGAAAAACTGGCCAGAGACGTATGAAACAGCATATCATGAAACAGCCCTGTGAATGTGCCGACAAACATGTCATTCATTTCCTTATCTTCCACCGGAGGACGGACCCTGGCAGCCATATCGCGCCACCTTTGCGCATACTCCTTAAAACTCTCCCCCTTCTTCTGCGAAAGCCCGGCCAACTGGACCCGATTGGGCGCCAAGTCGCTGTTATACTTGTAATGGGCTACAAACGCCTCCGCCAATTGCTTCCATGTCTTGATATCAGTTGGCTCCAACCCCATGTACCACTCTAGGGAAGGACCCGATAGACTATCCTGAAAGAAATGCATTAGCATTCTTTCATCAGTTGAGTAAGCAGACATCTTTCTGTAGTAAGCTCGTACATGCACTTTCGGACATGTGTCTCCTTTGTACTTGTCGAACGCAGGAGCTTTGAATTTAATTGGCACCCTCAAGCCAGGTACCCAAGCCCATTGTTTCCATGTCCAAACCCACAGCAATCTGGTTTAGACTCCCTTCATCTGCTCTTCCAGCATTCTAATCTTTTGGGAATCATCCATCGGCCCTTCAAAACCTCCTCCGGAGAAGGCGTCTTCCTGCTGATCTTCTTGCCACATACCGTTTCCAGCTCCGTACCCATCGTATCCATTATTACGTCCAGCTCTGATCTGATTCATCCCCGGACCTCGGCCTCTGTTGCCGTACCTTGAACTCCTCCAGCAGGACCACAAGCCATAAATCCAGTACCGTTTCCGTTTCCAAAGCCTCCGTAACCCTGATTGACCATACCATAACCATCTTGCCAAAGCCTTGAGCATTAAAGCCATACTTGCCAGTGTTATCGAATCCCTGATCGTTGAATCCGAACCCAGTATTGACAAAGCCATTGCCTCCTAGATTATCTCCCAAATTGACATCACCCAGCCCAGCATTATGGACAGCAGTCTCATTCCCCACTCCAACGTTACCATTCACAGCAGCGGTAGCGTTGTTGACATTAGCAGCAGGTATATTGATTACGGGCGGAGCCACTGGCGTGGGAGTACCATCTCCATGAGCAGTATCGACCCGGACAGACTGATGATCTTCATTACCATGACCAGCGCCTCGGGCCAACAGAGGCTGGACCATGGCCTGCAAATTCTCCTGCCCTTTCGCTATAGCTTCCATGGTCTGCATGAAGAGGGCGAGCTTCTCGCGCACATCCTGCATCTCGTTCTGCATTTGGTCCATGATTTTTCGACAATTGGAGCGTGTAGAATAGCGGTGCGGATGCTGATCTGCAATCCTGTTAAGTACCTGATACAGAGCAGGAAATAAGACACCATCCAAAGATTACCTGTAATGCAATATGAATATGAATGCAATGCAAGGTGTCTGTGCATTAGGAAGTTCATTCCCCAGTTCTAGTGCGAAGGTGCCGGTTGCAGTGACAGTGCTGCCAATAGGAATATCGGAGCTGAATCATAGAAAGCCTCATATATTGCAGAGAGAATCAATAAGCCCAGGGTTACAATATCGCTGAGAGTACAAAGAAGGCATGACCTCAACCAACAATCCTGGTGATGGTTAGCACTATGCAAATAAAGCATACAAGTTACTACATGAAATGATCAAATCCTCCAAAAGTCTGGTACTCCTCTATCAACTTCTTGGTCTCCGGATGGCTTGGTCGATCAAGCAGCCCTTCAACAAGCTGGTTTCTCCTCTTAAGGACACGGCGTACGTCTTCAGCAGTTTCTTCCCATGTTGCTTCTCCGAAGCAATCTTCTAACTTTCGCTTCTGAGACACTGCTTCATCTCTGGACTTGATTGCCTTGTTCAGTGCATGCTGGACACTATACCGGGTCATCACTTCCTCCTCGCACTTCTTGATGCTAGACTTCAACTTCTCTTCGAGGTCGGAAATTTGCTGCTTCAGCTTATCTTCCCTCTTCTTATTGTTGGTGAGTGTAGCATTCCAAGTCTTATTGCAAGAGGATATCTCTCGGTGTGCTGCGTCGAGCGCCTTCTTTTTGGCTTCCAGCATGTCATGGGAGCTTCTGAACTCTTGCCCCAGACGTTCGCGCTTTTTCTTTTCCTCGGTCAACTCAGCTCCTAACCTGTTTACCAGCTCGATCTGTTGTTGGAAAGCATATACGGCCTTGTTTTTCTCACTGCGTACTTGGGCTAACTCTTGCTCTAACCCTTCATTAATCTTCATCAAGGCTTCTTTTTCCTTCACAACTTGCTCGTAGGCTTCTCTAGAAACAGTAGTTGGCTCTTCTGCCGGAACGGGAACAAGAATTGGTGCATCTGGAAACGGCATCCTCAACTGACTAGCCCTCTCCTGAATCCAAACTCTATAAGATGCATAGGCCTGACAGTCGTTCTTTCCTAACAGTGGCTTCCCTCTGCGGTTAATACGCGCCCAGGCATGTTGCAACTTGGCTAATAACTCCCCTTTCACGTCTCCGGTGAAGTACAGAGATTCCTGTACTTCTTCCTCCTGAGGTGGATTCTTCAGCGCATATCCGAACTGACGAATGAATAGAGAGGGGTTGTAATTGATACACCCTTTTCTTCCTATCAGCGGCACATTAGGGTACCCAGAACAACTAAAGATGAGCTCAGACCCCAACAAATCTCGATCAAACCATACAACGTCTTCGGAAGATAGCCTCATCAAGCGTTCTGACCAACTGGCTGAGGTTGCACTGTCTACAAATGGTCCCTTTATGGGAAGGTGACTCTTGAACCACATATTTAATAGAGGAGCACAGCAGTACACAACCTTTCCTCTTCGGTTCTCATTATTGTAGTGCAATGAGTGGTAGAAGTCTCCAATCAAAGTTGGCACTGGGTTGCCTGCAGCAAACAGATAGAAAGCATCCAAATCCACAAAGTTGGGCAAGTTAGGAAACAGCATGATTCCGTAAATGCATAGAGCCAGAATAGCATTGAAAACCACCCAACAGCCGTTCTTGGCGTACTCTCGAGCTTTGACAACTAAGAAATCAAGAGAGAAACCTGAAACCCCAAGCCAAGAAGTCAATAACAGATCTGCAGCGTCCATATGTAAGGCTTTGGCTAAGTCCTCCAACTTGGGCTCAGCAGCAGAGTGAATAAAGGGAACCTTGTTCTGCACGGGAAGCTCAGTAAACTCCACATACTCCTCGATGGTAGGTCCTAGAATGAAGTCAGCAAAAGTAAAGCATCTCAATGCGGGGTCATAGAACTGCATCAAGGTGTATAGCCCGTTCATCTCATCAGCAGTGGGCTTACAGACTAATCTCAGTAATCTCCCATGACTCATTCTAAAGCTTCTTCTAACCTCCTCATTAGCGAGAGATATCAGACCAAGCAAAGAAGTAATATCAGGTGAAGGCAGCTTATACGCAACTGTTTCCTTAAACCAGCCATAATCAATACTCAGAAGTCCGGGCACTAGAACTAGGGAAATGCAAATGCACCTGCAGCACAGACACACGTTAGTGAAATGCAAATGGTAATGGATATGCAGGCAATGCAATGCAAGTAACATGCAACAGGGACCAAAGCTGTAGCTGAATAGCCTGAACCCAATCAAGAAAGGTCTCAGATAGACCATCCAGAAGCCATCAAACCCTGGTCTCAAATAGACCTAAAACAAAGCTCCAACACTGGTCTCTGACAGACCTCAAACCATAACTCCCACTGGTCTCTGGTAGACCTCAAATCACATCTCTAATTGGTCTCTGACAGACCTCAGAACACATCTCCAAATGGTCTCTGACAGACCTCATAACTCTCCATAAATAACCAGGATCTCTGATCAAGAAATAACCGGCATCTGGAGGTCTGGTTACCTGCATAACCCCAAATCCCCTCACAGGTGGGTGGCCCTATAACTGGCAATGGTACGGCATCCTATGCGGTCGTCGGCGTCACAGACTTTCAGGGTTGATGATACGATTCCCAGAAGGAGTGGCATCATCAAATCCTGAAGAGGCCTCACTCAGCCAACTTCCAAATGATCGGTTCCCGGAGTCGACAATTCAGCTGACCAACAACCCCTTCGACCCAAAGGGTAGAAAAAGAAGCCAACCAGAAGAACCTCGTCCGAGTGTAGATTTCATGAGACACTAATGCAAGCAAAGCCGGCACGCGCCCACTACTTTCTACTCTAATTCTAGGTGCACTCAAGCCCAGGTCCGGCTTCTCACTCAATATCAGAACACCCGTCACACCCCCAAATACAGCAATAATAATCAATATACAAAGCTGAAAATACAAGGTTAGAAATATACAATGACTCCATACAAAATCCTCGACGGGAAAACAAGCGCTAGGATTGACTCGCTCAAAGGGACGTTGGATCCCAAATGCATAAGAACCATCGCAGTTCTTAGCAGCCAGGGGACGTTGGGTCCCCAGCAGAGTCGCCAGCTGTCGCTACTGCGAAAATCGGCGCCGGCTGACAGAAGAGTCGCCACCGTGCGTTATTTATCCCACGGGAGGGAAAGGAAACGCTCAGAGTAAACCTCGCACAACACGGGAAAGGTATGGTCGTCGCAACCAAAACCTGGGTTCGGGAGTCGGTTACGCAAGGGGAAGGTATTAGCACCCCTCACGTCCGTCGTACTCGACGGGATCCACGCTTGTGTTTCGGGTATGGATTGTTATTCTATCTACTCTACAGGTCCGAGGTTAAAAGAAAAGAAAATGAAAATAAAAAATGACTCGGCAAAGTATCGCACTTTATGCCTACGTATTCCCGCTTGGAACGAGAAATCAGAGTCAACGTAGTTCGCCTACCTACGGGAAAGGAGGGGAAGGTTGCTCGCTAGGATATCGCATCCTATGCCTACGTACTTCCACACAGCATGGAAGATCAGAGCAAACGTAGTTCGGGCCACGTACGACACAAGTCTGTCTTGGTTGATTTTATTCCTTCTGAAAAAGGTTTCCTTGATTAACAGTCCCGGCGGACAAAAATGACGCTTTTGATGAGTTCACATTCTTTTACGGAAGAAGTGTCTTTTATTGTGTTTGAAATCTTTATGTGTTTTTCTGTTTGTTTGGAGAAAGAAGAGACAGAACTCTAACCTACGGTTGCGAAGGGAAACAAACTAACCTAATGTTATCATGCATGGGTTAAGACCTAGTGTCTATCATGCTCCTCTCTTGCACAGAGAGAAACAGAGATCCTAAGGGATAAACGGAAACAGAAACAATATCAGATATATACAGTAAAACAGTAAAATGCATGGATGCAACAGTACAAGCGAGGCAAGAGAGTCCCACTCAACCTCGAACCTAGAAAACAATAGGCAAAAGTGAACAGGCTTCACTTTCAACCCAGCAGGGTAAACAGCAAACAATACAGTCAGGAAAACCAATCAATACATCAGAAATGAAATACAGCAAAAAGAAGCAGCTTCAGCAGCTCTGAATCAACATCTAGCTCCAAGTAATCTCCACTCAGTTACAGGCTTCACCAAACATCAATCTCCATCTTCATGGCCTTCAGATAAGGGCTTTGATCATCATTCTTCTATCTGCAATGGCTTTTCTTCAAGTTCAAACCTCCAGGATGAGGGATCAGTCACAAGAGTGAATCGGGTGTTAAGCAATCAGCTGACTACCAAGGGTGGTGAACAGACTGCTTCTAACACAAAAGACATTTTCTCTCAAGAGTTCTATCTCTTAGACACTATCACCAAGCCTTCCAAAGGAAGGGGGTGAGTGTCTTAGAGAGACTCTGAATCACAGAGAAGAATGGATGCAGACAAGGCAATCCATGTTTGAGAAACAAGCTTTCTAACCTAGAGCTCTGCCTAGCTCCTAAACCCTAGTCTCCTCAGCAGCTGCTAGCAAGAACCTCCTCTCCAACTCTGGCAGTTGATCTTCAATCTTTGGATCTCCAATGGTCTTCATCTCCTCAAGTCTTCAACTCTCCCAAGTCCCCAGACAATCCCAATACCCAAGCAAGCAAGCAATAATCCCCAGAGGGCACACCACACCAGTCAATCAGACATACACAGAGCATTAATAGCAGTAGGGGAATCCTGACTTTTCCCTAAGGGATCTAATAGCTACCCATAACCCCTATAGTCCCATAACTAAACTAGTCAAACCCTAAGTCCTAAGGGAAAGAATCAAACTTCCTAAGTCATCACCTAAAAAAACCCTAATTTGTTCATGTTGTTTAAGCCTACATTAAGCACCTAAAATTAATTTCTAAAAATGGGAACTAAATTGTCTCTACAAGTTCAATATCTCATCTAAGCAACCTAAAAAGAATGAACAAAAAATATGAAAGCATCTAGTAGAACAAAAATTAATAAAATCATGCATGAAATGAATCTATTTAAAATGTCATTTATTTAGAAAATATGGGAAAAATATCAAATAAAAATGAAAATGCAATTTTATTTAATGACAATTTCTACACATTCTAATGAAAATGATGTAAAAAGAATGAATTAAAAATGATTTTTTATCTATTTATTATGAATTTTAGAAAAATGCATAAAAGAATTAAAGAAAATAAAAGAATATAATGAAATAAAGGGAGGGGGGTTTATTCAGCAAACACGCTCAGTTCATATTTGGATGGGCCAGGCAGTGGTGGGGTGCGCGTAGCAAATTATATCAGGCCCAGAACAAGTCAGCATTAATGAAATAATAAAAGGACGCAGGGGGTGAAAATAGTAGGAGTTTCATGTGTAAAATGAATTGGGCTCAAGTCACGGGGGTGGGGATATCAAAACACACTCAGGCCCGCCCGTTTCATTAAATGAAACGGTGCGTTTAGGGCACCACTCTCCCTCCAAATCTCAGAATTAAATGAGAGCCACAGGATTGGCTTGGAGGTCAAAGGTCCAACACGAAATGGACAGCCACGATTTCATCTTCTTCATTAGTTCATGAGAATTAGGGTTTACACTCCATGAAACTCCATGCACGCATACAATTCCACCAATCTGTTCTCCCTCCACAGTCCATGGATCAACACGATACAAACATGAAAAACACTCAGAATTCCTCCCTCTATACGTCTATGCCATTAGCTTGCTCTGAAACTCAACAAATCACTCAACCCGAGCGCAACAATTTCTGGTCACCATGGAAATGCTCTGCAACCTATCCTCAAGAACCTCAACCAAACCTATACTAATCTCTCCTATGCTTCACGTAGATCATTCTGTGCTAACAACCTAGGATTATCATGTACTATGCTATGAGTTCTACATCCTAACAGTTCTAACAACCTGTCACAAACTATCACTAAACATCACCAAATTCATCCTAATTGTTCTACTAACAACCTAGATCACATTTAAACTAATAAATCTATGCTAAACTAACTGAACTAATCAATTTGAATGAAAACGCACCTGATGCAAAAGCTTGAAAACAACTATGGAAACTCGTGAATCCACCACCACCAATGCTCAGATCTTGATCAGTGAGTGAAGCTCTTGCTTCTGTATGCAACACCTCTTGTTTCTTGGCCTTGGATCTTGCTAACCGATTGATTTTTCACTTTTGAAGAGGATGATAACAGCACATGAAAATGGATCAAAACCAGCCAGATATTGAGTGATCTTTGATCTTTGATGATTATGGAGTGGAGTAGAATCAAGGATTATGAGAATTGATGGAGAATTGATGAAGTTTGAAAAGAATTTGCAAGAAGAAGAATGAGAAACTTTGGGAAATTTTTGGTGAAAAATGAATCCAACCCTTGCTCAATTCTGATTTCATGAATATATAGGGTTCACATGAACTTTCTAGAACCATCTTGCCACATTCCCTTGCATTCCAAATTGGTTGATTTTGGTTATGTTTCTTCACATACAAGTAACCATGGATAACTTTTCTTTTTCCTTCTAAACTCAAAAAAGTGCTTGAACTATTGTCTCTAAAATGTCTTTTGGACCCAAAATCATATATTGGAAGTCCCCATTTGGACTTATAAATCTCTCAAACCATTTTTCACTTTGACTTTATTCAAATTATAAGCCATTTTAGTTCAAATTTGGACCAATCATGCAACTTCATGTTATGAGCTTTTCCAACAATTTGTGACCTTCTTTCTAGACTCAAAATCACATTTGGAGCAAGTTTGATGTTGTAAGTTTTTCCATTTGAGGCCTCCTTGTATGAGTTTTGGACATAGGTTAAAATGACCTGTAATTCACAAATGCCCAAAATACCCTTTGCTTGCCAAGACCATAAGTTGAGTTCCACACCTCATATGAAGGCATAATATACCATTCTAGAAAGCTAAGACAATGAGGAACAATTCTTATGTTGACCAAGAATTCATTTGAAATCTCCTTGAGGGGTAAAACTAGCTTGGAAGTCAAGTCACTTTCACAGACAAAATTTCAGATACCTTAGATGACCTGTAACTTGCAAGGACCATAACTTGAGTTCTATAAATCTCCTTGATGTCTTCCACCACTCAAATTAAAGGTCTTGAGATCCTCTACAAGTTTCATGTTGGCCAAGGATCCATTGGAAGCTTGCATTTTGACTTATCTTGCTTGGAAATTTGACCTAAACTAGGGGATTTTACACAGAAACCCTAATTTAGAAACTCCTCTTCTCCTTGATTCCTCTTGAATTCTCCTTGGCATATCTCCATATCCTTCTTTACATGTCCAATTATGAACCCCACATCTCTCCACTAGACTTGAATGCCCCTTAAATCAGTCAATTGACCTAGGGTTGACCTAGGGTTGACCCAGATGAAACCCTAGTTGACTGCCTTCAGCTATAGCTCTTGTGCTCTCATCAATGACTTGTCTCCTTCTTTAAATGACTTTCTAAGTCTCTCATAATGTCTAGATACTCTCCATGCCTTCAACTCACAGCTCACAACCCTCTTGTTGACCCTCAGATGCCCTCAGCTAGGAGATGGACTCAAGGCTTGATCTGCTGAACTCTTTGCTTTCAAATTCTTTCCTGATGACTTGAATGAGATTGAATTGGGATAATAACCTCTTGATAGGCTTCTAGAGATGAGAATAATGATTGGTCCCCCTGTTGAATGACTTGCTATGCTTATGCCATGCAGATGATTAGACTATGCACATGACTCTATATGCAAATGCTAATGATATTGAAACATAGACCAAGTGAATAAGGTTGAGCAAATTTTGGGGTGCAACAGATGGGGAATGGGATGATTCTCTTGGGGTGAACTCCACCGACTCCGCTGGGGGAGAGTGCATGACCCTGCGGGGAAAGATGAACCTGTCTGAATACAGCCTCACGATCTTGGAATCGCCAAACTCTATTGAGGACGAATAACTTTTCTGGAGCACGTCCTTTGGATAAGCTACGGCTAGCTGGGGAATTCTATCCTTCTTCAGGAAGAACATGCATGACCTGCGTGGGGACTAAGTCTTTCGTTATCGCAATCTTTTGACCATCTTCCTCGTATGGTTATGAAACCTGTAACAACACAAACAAGACACGACAAGCCTATGCAATCAAATCAATTCAGGTTAGTGACGTTATTTTCAGTTAATTCAAAGCTTTAGCAACTGTCGGCAAGGGCCAGTGATGTTATACTCATACTAGCTTCATCAAACTTAGGCGTCAATCATGCACAAAACAGTAAAGAATCAGCATCAAGTACTGAATAACGTGTTTTATTGATCGGGCCCCTGAATGGGCGGAGTTTTATACATGGGATGTAACTCCTGAAATGAGGAAGCTACGCAAAGCAAATACATAAGTATGCACAAGAATCATGAATATTTTGACAAATTAAATTTTGTACACATGTCGGCAACGGGATGCAGATGAACACCACGAACTGATCCTCCCATGACTCGCCCGACTCTAATGTTTTCCCGGTATCCCCACTTCTGAAGAGATTGTATCCGATAACTGGCTCCTCAAATGTATTCTCCCGCATTGATGCTCATTGAATTCGGACCGCAGTCATTTGCTTTTCAAATCCCTAACTTTTGCGTGAACCGCCCTTTACGGGTTTTCAGTTCACCGGGATACCCTTTTTTGCCGAAGCCGCCCAGTGTAGGTTTTCAACTTCGCGGGTGTACATTTTTTTTCAATTTTATCCCTAACTTTTGCCCGAACCTTTCATTCTGTTTTTGGTTCGCCAGGATGCCCCATTTTTGCCTGGACTCTCTTTTTCTGTCCAGCGGGTCTATTTTAAGCAAAGTATTTTTTAACTGCGTCCGAATTCACAGGTGACACAAAGTCTTCTCCGTCCATGGTGGACAACAACAACGCTCCTCCTGAAAAGACCTTACTGACAACGTATGGCCCTTCGTAGTTGGGAGTCCATTTGCCCCTGTGATCTGCTTGCGGCGGGAGAATCCTTTTCAGCACAAGGTCGCCCGTCTGAAAGCTTCGCGGAAGTATCTTCTTGTCGTACGCTTTCTTCATTCGGATCTGGTACAAACGACCGTATGCTAGAGAAGCTAGCCTCTTCTCATCCATTAAGCTCAGTTGGTTCAATCTATTCGTTACCCATTCTGCCTCGTCCAGCTGAACGTCTCGCAATACCCTCAGAGAAGGGATCTCAACTTCCAATGGTAATACCGCTTCCATTCCGTATACCAACGAGAACGGAGTTGCCCCGGTTGATGTGCGTACCATCGTACGATAACCGTGCAAAGCAAAAGGTAGCATTTCATGCCAATCCTTATAGTTCACCACCATTTTCTGCACAATTTTCTTGATATTCTTATTGGCCGCTTCGACAGCGCCATTCATCTTGGGTCGGTAAGGGGAGGAGTTGTGATGTTCGATCTTGAAATTCTGACAGAGCTCCTTCATCATTTTGTTGTTCAGATTTGAACCATTATCCGTGATTATCCGCTCGGGAATCCCATATCGGCAAATGATATCTCTCTTGATGAATCTGGCCACCACTTGCTTCGTTACATTTGCGTAAGACGCCGCTTCCACCCACTTGGTGAAATAATCGATTGCTACTAGGATGAACCGATGCCCGTTAGAAGCCGTCGGCTCGATCTTCCCAATCATATCGATTCCCCACATCGAGAATGGCCATGGAGATGACATCACATTTAGAGGACTCGGAGGCACGTGGATCTTATCAGCATAGATTTGGCACTTGTGGCACTTCCTCGCGAACTTGAAACAATCAGTTTCCATTGTCAGCCAAAAGTAACCTGCCCTCAGCAGCTTTCTCGTCATAGCATGCCCACCAGCATGCGTACCAAAGGTACCTTCGTGAATTTCCTCCATGAGAAGCTTTGCCTCTTTCTCGTCTACACAACGCAACAACACCAAATCGTGGTTTCTTCTGTACAAGACGCCATCCGGATTCAAGTAGAAATTACCCGCTAATTTCCTGAGAGTCTTCTGATCTTGACTGGATGCCCCAGCCGGATACTCTTTATTCTTCAGGAAATTAAGGATGTCGAAATACCACGGTTTGTCGTCAGATGCTTCATCAATAGCAAATACATAAGCTGGCCTGTCCAACCGAGAGATAGTGATTTGGGGAGCTTCGTTCCAGAAGTTGACCTTGTACATGGAAGACAAAGTGGCAAGGGCGTCAGCCATTTGATTTTCTGCCCGCGGTACGTGATGCAATTCAACTTTGTCAAAGAAAGGCAACAATCTCCTTGCATAATTCATGTAATGTATCAAATTAGGCTGGCGTGTCTCCCATTCCCCTTTTATCTGATTCACTACCAGAGCGGAGTCTCCGTATACATCTAGATGCTTGATTCGCAAATCAATGGCTTCTTCAAGCCCCATTATACAAGCTTCGTATTCGGCCTCATTGTTGGTAACGGCAAAGGTCAATCGGGTAGTAAACGGGATGTGCGACCCGTGTGGTGTGGTGATGATTGCCCCTATTCCGCTACCGTAAGCATTCACAGCTCCGTCAAATATCATCTTCCATTTGGACCCCAACTCTGGTCCTTCTTCTGGCAACGGTTCTTCACAATCTTTCATCTTTAGGTACATGATATCCTCGTCAGGAAAATCAAACCTCATCGATTGGTACTCTTCAATAGGCTGCTCCGCCAGATACTCAGACAGCACACTCCCCTTTATAGCCTTTTGCGAGACGTATTGGATGTCATATTCAGTCAAGACCATCTGCCAACGGGCAATTCTTCCTGACAACGCTTGCTTTTCGAACACATATTTGATAGGATCCATCTTCGAGATGAGCATGGTTGTATGATTCAGCATGTACTGCCTCAAACGCTTGGCGGCCCAGGCTAGCGCGCAACAAGTTTTCTCCAGCATTGAGTATCGAGATTCACAGTCTGTAAATTTCTTACTCAGGTAATAGATCGCATGCTCTTTCCTCCCTGTCTCGTCGTGTTGACCGAGAACACAACCCATGCTTCCCTCAAGAACCGTCAAATACATGATCAAGGGTCTTCCTGCCACTGGGGGTATCAAAATAGGAGGCTCCTGCAGATACTTCTTTATTTTATCGAACGCCTTTTGACAATTTTCGTTCCACGTCACAGCTTGATCTTTCTTTAGCAACTTGAATAATGGTTCACACGTGGCCGTTAGTTGAGATATGAACCGGGCAATGTAGTTCAATCTCCCTAAAAACCCGCGCACCTCTTTCTCTGTTTTAGACGTCGGCATTTCTTGAATCGCTTTTATTTTAGCAGGATCGACCTCTATTCCTCTTTCGCTTACGATAAACCCCAGCAGTTTACCCGATCTCACCCCGAAGGTGCATTTATTAGGGTTCAGCCTCAGCCTGAACTTCCTAAGTCTTTTAAACAACTTCACCAGATGCTCTTCCTCCGTCTGGGATTTGGCAATCATATCGTCAACATAAACTTCGATCTCTTTATGCATTATGTCATGGAAAAGAGTCGTCATCGCACGCTGATATGTTGCCCCAGCATTTTTCAAGCCAAAGGGCATCACTTTGTAGCAAAATGTTCCCCACGGCGTTATGAAAGTAGTCTTCTCCATATCCTCTGGCGCCATTTTAATCTGATTATAGCCTGAAAAGCCATCCATGAAGGAGAATACAGAGTATTGAGCAGTATTATCAACTAACACGTCAATGTGAGGAAGTGGAAAATCGTCTTTTGGGCTTGCTTTATTCAAATCTCTATAATCCACGCACATCCGAACCTTGCCATCTTTCTTTGGCACTGGTACGATGTTGGCAACCCATGAAGGATACTTCGTCACAGCCAGGAAACCAGCGTCCCACTGTTTCTGAACCTCCTCTTTGATCTTCATTGCCATATCTGGTCGAGTTCTGCGAAGTTTTTGTTTGACCGGTGGGCAATCTTCTTTCAGTGGCAGACGATGCACGACCATATCTGTATCGAGCCCTGGCATATCCTCATACGACCAAGCGAATACATCATTATACTCTCGGAGCATTTCAACCAGTCTTCGCTTGATATCACTCTGCAGTGCGGCTCCGATACGAATGTTTTTCTCAACCCCTTCCGACCCCAAGTTGATAATTTCGATGACCTCGTCGTGAGGCAGAATGGCTCTTTGCTCTTGCTTCACTAACCAAGACAGTTCTTCAGGAACGTCGCTATCTTCGACAACCTCTTCTTCAGCCTGAAACACCGGGTGCTCAAAGTCGGGACGAGTCATAGGTGGTTCAAGGATGTCATCTGAAAATGTTATCCTGCAAAAGGAATGGTTAAGTGCTTCAAAATGCGTATAAAGCGAATAACCACGTTGCCATTTTATTGAAAAATATAAAACAAGAAAGACAGGGATTACGGTATTTGCACATAAAAAAACGCCATTTATTTAATGATTAACACGCAATGTTTATAACAACACAGCCCTAAGCAAATCCTGATGCCCCGGGCAAGACATCAGATTATTCAACAATTAATAAAGCAAAGCATTACTGTTTAAAAGTCACAGGAACAAGCTCCTGAATAGACCAGTTGCACAGTCCTTGTCCTGGCGTGCTTGGCTGAATCCAGGCATCCATATCACAGTCGCTGTCTCCTTCATCAGACTCTGAAGCAGCATTGACAGTTTCGTGACATACTCCACTGGCAGAGATGGTAATTGGCTTTCTGAAACGGGGCGCCCCCACGGAAGGAGTTGATGACGATGGTTGGTACCCCAGCCCGAACCGGTCCATCTTCACAGGAATGTCCAGCACTTTGCCCCAGCCCTTGGCTTCTCCTGCTTCTACTAGAGCTTGAGCTTCCTTATACGATGAGACGGCTATTTCTGGCACTTTGCTCGGCCCGGGACTCTTGTCCTTGATGCGCAAACCTTCGAATGCCTGGCATGGTGTTTCGTGGATCTCCCCATCGACTTCCACGTATTTAAATGACGATAGATGGCTGACCAGGATGTCCTCTTCTCCGCACACGGTGACTACGCTGTCTCCGACCATATATTTTAACTTCTGATGCAGGGTAGACGTGACTGCCCCTGCTCCATGAATCCAAGGTCTTCCAAGCAAGCAGCTGTACGCAGGCTGTATATCCATGATATAAAACTCCGTTGCAAACACTTCCGGCCCCACTTGCAGAGGCAAGGTAATCGATCCGAAGACTGTTCTCCGCGTGCCGTCAAATGCTCGGACTACCAAATCACTGGGTGTACACAAAATCCCTCGAACATCCAGCTTCATCATCGCCTTCTTGGGTAACACATTCAGAGATGACCCGGTGTCAACCAATACGTGCGACATTACTGATCCTCTACACTCAACAGATACGTGTAATGCCATATTATGATCTCTCCCTTTCGGAGTCAAGTCAAAATCGGTAAAGCCCAAGCTGTGGCCTGCATTCACATGTGCCAATACTCCTTCTAGCTGATTTACGGAGACGTCTTGGGGTACAAAAGAAGTGTCCAGGACTTTCAGCAAAGCATTTCTGTGAGCTTCCGAACACAACAGCAATGATAGGATAGATATTTTGGACGGTGTCTGCTGCAGATGCTCCACAATCTTATAATCACTTTTTCGAATTAAGCGCATGAACTCTTCTACATCCTTCGATGCTGCTTCTTTTTCACTTGCTTGTACCGGAACATTTTCAACCACTTTCCCTTTTCCTTTCGCTAGTCTTTCAGCCTCCACTTCAGGAGATATAAAGATCCTGCCACTCCTCGTCATGCCTCCTGAGCCAACAACATTATCCACAATCTCCGCTGGCTGTTTGTTAACATCAATCTTTATCCCATCACAATACACCTCTAACCCATATGACCATGGGACTGCTTTCGTGTTCTCGTACGGGATTGGCCCGGCCTTAGTTATGGTGATCGGTGGTCGTTGAGCTGGTGCTACAATAGTGATCGTCTTCCGAGGAATCGTTACTGTGGCCACATCATTCCGATTATCCACTACTGCCCCTGCAGGCTCGTCAGTTGCCGCTCGATCAAACTGCAATATGCCCTCGTCAATTAAAGCCTGAATGCCTTTCTTCAAATCCTCACACCCCCCAGCTAGGGTCCAACATTCTAAGCAGTACTCGTCACATCCTGGATAAACACCGCCTTGTAACAGCCGGCTCTTTATCTCGCTCAGCGGCGTCTTTAAATCTTCAACATTCATAATAAGATTCAGACCTTCCTCAGTCAGAACGGCGTTTGCCCCATGATTAGGCATGGGTTTCTGGACTATATTCGGACCTGCCGTTCCGAAATTGATAGTCTTGTTGTCTAAGAGATCCTGCACAACGTGCTTAAAAGCATGGCAACCTTCTATATCGTGGCCCGGAGCCCCAGAATGAAACTCGCAGTGCCTGCTTGCATCGTATCCAAACGGGGGAGCTCCCGTTATCGGCGCCAGAGTTCTTTTCTCTACCAGATTCAATCCCAACAATGTCTGCAACAAATCGGCATATGTCGAGGGAGGCTTCTCAAACACTCTTCTCGGTTTACTGCCCTGGAATCTTCGTTGAGCCTGCTGTGCCCCCTGCTGAGGCTGCTGCTGCTGTGGCATTGGCTGCTGCTGAACCGGTTGTTGTTGCTGGAGTGGTTGTTGTTGATATGGGATAGTAACACTCGACACCTGCTGTGGCTGACGATATTGACCTCGTCCCCTGCCTCGGCCTCGGCCTCGGCCTCCAAATACTGCGCTGGCTTCGCCCTGACGGCGCCCACCATAAGCTTTCCTATTACCGCCAGATGCAGTTGATTCCTCGACTTGGAACTTTCCTTGCTTAATATTACGTTCAATCTTTTCTCCCATTAGAATCAGGTCTGAGAAACTGGCCAGAGACGTATGAAACAGCATATCATGAAACAGACCTGTGAATGTGCCGACAAACATGTCATTCATTTCCTTATCTTCCACCGGAGGACGGACCCTGGCAGCCATATCGCGCCACCTTTGCGCGTACTCTTTAAAACTCTCCCCCTTCTTCTGCGAAAGCCCGGCCAACTGGACCCGATTGGGTGCCAGGTCACTGTTATACTTGTAATGGGCTACGAACGCCTCCGCCAATTGCTTCCATGTCTTGATATCAGTTGGCTCCAACCCCATGTACCACTCTAGGGAAGGGCCCGATAGACTATCCTGAAAGAAATGCATTAGCATTCTTTCGTCAGTGGAGTATGCAGACATCTTTCTGTAATAAGCTCGTACATGCACTTTCGGACATGTGTCTCCTTTATACTTATCGAACGCAGGAGCTTTGAATTTAATTGGCACCCTCAAACCAGGTACCAGACCCATGGTTGCCATGTCCAATCCCACAGCACTTTGATTTAAGACTCCCTTCATCTGCTCTTCCAGCATTCTAATCTTTTGGGAATCATCCATCGGCCCTTCAAAACCTCCTCCGGAGAAGGCGTCCTCCTGCTGATCTTCTTGCCACATACCGTTTCCAGCTCCGTACCCATCATATCCATTATAACGTCCAGCTCTGATCTGATTCATCCCCGGACCTCGGCCTCTGTTGTCGTACCCTTGAACACCTCCAGCAGGACCAAAAGCCATAAATCCAGTACCGTTTCCGTTTCCAAAGCCTCCGTAACCCTGATTGACCATACCATAACCATCTTGCCCAAAGCCTTGAGCATTAAAGCCATACTTGCCAGTGTTATCGAATCCCTGATCATTGAATCCGAACCCAGTATTGCCAAAGCCATTGCCTCCTAGATTATCTCCCAAATTGACATCACCCAGCCCAACATTATGGACAGCAGTCTCATTCCCCACTCCGACGTTACCATTCACAGCAGCGGTAGCGTTGTTGACATTAGCAGCAGGTATATTGACTATGGGTGGAGCCACTGGCGTGGGAGTGCCGTCTCCATGAGCAGTGTCGACCCGGACAGACTGATGATCTTCATTACCATGACCAGCGTTTCGAGCCAACAGAGGCTGGACCATGGCCTGCAAATTCTCCTGCCCTTTTGCTATAGCTTCCATGGTCTGCATGAAGAGGGCGAGCTTCTCGCGCACATCTTGCATCTCGTTCTGCATTTGGTCCATGATTTTTCGACAATTGGAGCGTGTAGAATAGCGGTGCGGATGCTGATCTGCAATCCTGTTAAGTACCTGGTAAAATGTAGGACATAAGACACTATTCAAAGATTACCTGGAATGCAATATGAATATGAATGCAATGCAATGTGTGTCTGTGCCTTAGGGAAGTTCATTCCCCCAGTTCTAGTGCGAAGGTGCCGGTGCAGTGATAGTGCTGACAATAGGAATATCGGAGCTGAATCATAGAAAGCCTCATATATTGCAGGGAGAATCAATAAGCCCAGGGTACAATATCACTGAGAGTACAAAGAAGGCATGACCTCAACCAACAATCCTGGTGATGGTCAGCGCTATGCAAATAAAGCATACAAGTTACTACATGAAATGATCAAATCCTCCCAAAAGTCTGGTACTCTTCTATCAACTTCTTGGTCTCCGGATGGCTTGGTCGATCAAGCAGCCCTTCAACAAGATGGTTTCTCCTCTTAAGGACACGGCGTACGTCTTCAGCAGTTTCTTCCCACGTTGCTTCTCCGAAGCAATCTTCTAACTTTCGCTTCTGAGACACTGCTTCATCTCTGGATTTGATTGCCTTGTTCAGTGCATGCTGGACACTATACCGGGTCATCACTTCTTCCTCACACTTCTTGATGCTAGACTTCAACTTCTCTTCGAGGTCGGAAATTTGCTGCTTCAGCTTATCTTCCCTCTTCTTATTGTTGGTGAGTGTGGCATTCCAAGTCTTATTGCAAGAAGATATCTCTCGGTGTGCTGCGTCGAGCGCCTTCTTTTTGGCTTCCAGCATGTCATGGGAGCTTCTGAACTCTTGCCCCAGACGTTCGCGCTTCTTCTTTTCTTCAGTCAACTCAGCCCCTAACCTGTTTAACAGCTCGATCTGTTGTTGGAAAGCATATACGGCCTTGTTCTTCTCACTGCGTACTTGAGCTAGCTCTTGCTCTAACCCTTCGTTGACCTTCATCAAGGCTTCTTTTTCCTTCACAACTTGTTCATAGACTTCTCTAGAAACAGTAGTCGGCTCTGCTACCGGAACGGGAACAAGAATTGGTGCATCTGGAAACGGCATCCTTAACTGACTAGCCCTCTCCTGAATCCAAAATCTATAAGATGCATATGCCTGACAGTCATTCTTTCCTAACAACGGCTTCCCTCTGCGGTTAATACGCGTCCAGGCATGTTGCAGCTTGGCTAGTAACTCCCCTTTCACGTCACCGGTGAAGTACAGAGATTCCTGTACTTCTTCCTCCTGAGGTGGATTCTTCAGTGCATATCCGAACTGACGGACGAACAGAGATGGGTTGTAGTTAATACACCCTTTTCTTCCTATCAACGGCACATTAGGGTACCCAGAACAGCTGAAGATGAGCTCGGATCCCAACAAATCTCGATCAAACCATACAACGTCTTCGGAATATAGCCTCATCAGGCGCTCTGACCAACTGGCTGAGGTTGCACTGTCTACAAATGGTCCCTTCATGGGGAGGTGACTCTTGAACCACATATTCAACAGAGGAGTACAGCAGTAAACAACTTTTCCTCTTCGGTTCTCATTCTTATAGTGCAATGAATGATAGAAGTCTCCAATCAAAGTTGGCACTGGGTTGCCTGCAGCAAACAGATAGAAAGCGTCTAGGTCCACAAAGTTGGGCAAGTTAGGAAACAGCACAATTCCATAGATGCATAGAGCCAAAATAGCATTGAAAACCACCCAACAACCGTTCTTGGCGTACTCTCGAGCTTTGACAACTAAGAAATCAAGAGAGAAACCTGAAACCCCAAGCCAAGAAGTCAATAACAGATCTGCAGCGTCCATATGTAGGGCTTTGGCTAAGTCCTCCAACTTGGGCTCAGCAGCAGAGTGAATAAAGGGAACCTCGTTCTGCACGGGAAGCTCAGTAAACTCCACATACTCCTCAATAGTAGGTCCTAGAATGAAGTCAGCAAAAGTAAAGCATCTCAATGCGGGGTCATAGAACTGCATCAAGGTGTATAGCCCGTTCATCTCATCAGCAGTGGGCTTGCAGACTAATCTCAGTAATCTCCCATGACTCATTCTGAAGCTTCTTCTAACCTCTTCATCAGCAAGAGATATCAGACCAAGCAAAGAAGTAATATCAGGTGAAGGCAGCTTATACGCAACTGTTTTCCTCAGACCAGCCATAATCAATACTCAGAAGTCTGGGCACTAGAACTAGGGAAATGCAAATGCACCTGCAGCACAGACACACGTTAGTGAAATGCAAATGGTAATGGACATGCAGGCAATGCAATGCAAGTAACATGCAACAGGGACCAAAGCTGTAGCTGAATATCCTGAACCCAATCAAGAAAGGTCTCAGATAGACCATCCAGAAGTCCTCAAACCCTGGTCTCAGATAGACCTAAAACAAAGCTCCAACACTGGCCTCTGACAGACCTCAAACCATAACTCCAACTGGTCTCTGGTAGACCTCAAATCACGTCTCTAATTGGTCTCTGACAGACCTCAGAACACATCTCCAAATGGTCTCTGACAGACCTCATAACTCTCCATAAATACCCAGGATCTCCGATCGAGAACAAACCGGTATCTGAAGGTCTGGTTACCTGCATAACCCCAAATCCCCTCACAGGTGGGTGGCCCTATAACTGACACAAGGTACGGCATCCTATGCGGTCGTCGGCGTCACAGACTTTCAGGGTTGATGATACGATTCCCAGAAGGAGTGGCATCATCAATTCCTGAAGAGGCCTCACTTAGCCAACTTCCAAGTGATCGGTCCCCGGAGTCGACAATTCAGCTGACCAACAACCCCTTCGACCCAAAGGGTAGAAAAAGAAGCCAACCAGAAGAACCTCGTCCGAGTGTAGATTTCATGAGACACTAATGCAAGAAAAGTCGGCACGCGCCCACTACTTTCTACGCTAATTCTAGGTGCACTCAAGCCCAGGTCCGGCTTATCTCTCAACATCAGAATACCCGTCACACCCCAAATACAGCAATAATAATCAATATACAAAGCTGAAAATACAAGGTTAGAAATATACAATAACTCCATACAAAATCCTCGACGGGAAAACAAGCGTTAGGATTGACTCTCTCAAAGGGACGTTGGATCCCAAATGCATAAGAACTATCGCAGTCCTTAGCAACCAGGGGACGTTGGATCCCCAGCAGAGTCGCCAGCTGTCGCTACTGCGAAAATCGGCGCCGGCTGAACAGAAGAGTCGCCACCGTGCGTTATTTATCCCACGGGAGGGAAAGGAAACGCTCAGAGTAAACCTCGCACAACACGGGAAAGGTATGGTCGTCGCAACCAAAACCTGGGTTCGGGAGTCGGTTACGCAAGGGGAAGGTATTAGCACCCCTCACGTCCGTCGTACTCGACGGGATCCACGCTTGTTTTCGGGTATGGATTGTTATTCTATCTAAACTAAAGGTCAGGGGTTAAAAAGAAAATGAAAATAAAAATGACTCGGCAAAGTATCGCACTTTATGCCTACGTATTCCCGTCTGGAACGAGAAATCAGAGTCAACGTAGTTCGCCTACCTACGGGAAAGGAGGGGAAGGTTGCTCGCTAGGATATCGCATCCTATGCCTACGTACTTTCACACGGCATGAAAGATCAGAGCAAACGTAGTTCGGGCCACGTACGACACAAGTCTGCCTTGATTGATTTTATTCCTTCTGAAAAAGGGTTTTCTGATTAACAGTCCCAGCGGACAAAAATGACGTTTTGATGAGTTCACATTCTTTTACGGAAGAAGTGTCTTTTATTGTGTTTGAAATCTTTATGTGTTTTTCTGTTTGTTTTGAGAAAGAAGAGACAGAACTCTAACCTACGGTTGCGGGGGGAATCAAACTAACCTAATGTTATCATGCATGGGTTAAGACCTAGTGTCTATCATGCTCCTCTCTTGCACAGAGAGAAACAGAGATCCTACGGGATAGGAAGAAACAAAAACAATAGCAGATATATACAATAAAGCAGTAAAATGCATGGATGCAGCAATACAAGCGAGGCAAGGGAGTCCCACTCAACCTCGAACCTAGAAAACAATAGGCAAAAGTGAACAGGCTTCACTTTCGACCCAACAGGGTAAACAGCAAACAATACAGTCCAGAAAAACCAATCAATACATCAAGAAATGAAACACAGCAAAAGCAAACAGCTTCAGCAGCTCTGAATTAACATCTGACTTCAAGTAATCTCCATTCAGCTACAGGCTTCAACAAGTAGTAATCTCCATCTTCATGGCCTTCAAGCAAGGGCTTTTATCATCAGTCTTCCATCTGCAATGGCTTTTCTTCAAGTTCAAACCTCCAGGATGAGGTATTAGTCACAAGAGTGAAGTGAATGAATGTTAGACAGTTAATTACCTACCAAGGGTGGTTCATCAACTGTTAACATTAAACAGAAAGTCTCCTCTCAAAAGTTCTATCTTTCAAATATATTCACTGATCCTTCCAAAGGAAGGAGGTGGATATTTGAAAGAGACTTTGAATCATAGAGAAAGAATGGATGCAGACAAGGCAATCCATGTTTGAGAAACAAGCTTTCTAACCTAGAGCTCTGCCTAGCTCCTAAACCCTAGTCTTCTCAGCAGCTGCTAGCAAGAACCTCCTCTCCAACTCTGGCAGTTGATCTTCAATCTCTGGATCTCCAATGGTCTTCATCTCCTCAAGTCTTCAGCTCTCCCAAGTCCCCAGACAATCCCAATACCCAAGCAAGCAAGCAATAATCCCCAAAGGGCACACCACACCAGACAATCAGATATACACAGAGTATTAATAGCAGTAGGGGAATCCTGACTTTTTCTAAGGGATCTAATAACTACCCATAGCCCCTATAGTCCCATAACTAATCTAGTTAAATCCTAAGTCCTAAGGGAAAGAATCAAACTTCCTAAGTCATCACCTAAAAACCCTAATTTGTTCACATTGTTCAAGCCTACATTAAGCACCTAACGTTAACTTCTAAAAATGGGAACTAAATTGTTTCTACAAGTTCAATATCTAATCTAAACAACCTAAAAAGAATGAACAAAAAATATGAAAGCATTTAATAGAACAAAAATTAATAAAATCATGCATGAAATGAAACTACTTAAAATGTCATTTATTTGGAAAATATGGGAAAAATATCAAATAAAAATAAAAATGCAATTTTATTTAATGACAATTTTCTAGACATTCTAATGAAAATGATGTAAAAAGAATGAATTAAAAATGATTTTTTTATCTATTTATTATGAATTAATGAAAATCACAAAAATAGTAAGAGAAATTAAAAATCAAAATGAAAGAAATAAATGGGGGGGAGGGGTGTAGTTAGCAGGCGCCCTAGTTGTTATTCAGGATGGGCCAGCAAACGGGGGTGCGCGTAGCAAGTTATATTAGGCCCAGAACAAGTCAGAATAATGAAAATAAAAAAAAACACGCAGGGGGTGCATTCAGAAATGGATTCACGTTCAAATGGAATTGGGCTCAATATTGGGGGGTGGGGATATCACTCAACACTCAGGCCCGCCCGTTTCATTAAATGAAACGGTGCGTTTAGGGCACCTATCTCCCTCCAAAATTCAGCTTGAATTCCAGCCACACGATGGCTCCTCAGGTCAAAAGTCCAACACGCGATGGACGCTCAGGATTGCTTCTTCTTCCTTGCGCCATGAAAGCTAGGGTTTCACAGTCCATGGAAGCCATGCACACACTACTTTCAACCTCTCGGTTCTCCCTCTCCAGGCCACGGTTCAGCTCGATCCAAACATGAAAGTCACTCAGAATTTCTCCCTCTACAAGCCTATGGTGGTAGTTTGCTTTGAAACTCAACAAAACACTCAACCCGATAGCAATAATCTCTGGCCACCATGAAGAGGCTCTGCAACTTATCAGCATAATTCTCAATCAAACCTATACTAATCTAATCTATGACTAATGGTGATTATCCTGATCTATCAAACTAAGATTATAATGGCCTAACCTAAGAGTTCTAGGTCCTAACAGTTCTAACAACCTGCTAACAATCATCACCAAACAGCACCAAACTCATCCTAATTGTTCTACTAATAACCTAGATCACATTTGAACTAATAAAACTATGCTAAACTAACTGTATCAAGCTATGGGAGAGAAATTGAACCTGGTGCAAAAGCTTGTGGATGATGATGGAACTCGTGGATCTGAGGCTTCTAATGCTTCAATCTTGATCTACAATTGCACTACTTGATTCTGTATGCAACACCTTGAGGAGTCTTGCACTGGATCTTGAGTTCCAACTGAATTTGCAACTTGTGTGTTCTTGATGAAAGTGCACGAAATTGAGCTCTAACCACCAGGATCTTGATTGAATTCTATGCCATGATGATGAATCAGTATGATGAAATTGATTTTGATGGTGATTGGTGAAGAATTTGAGAAATTGGGATGAAAATGCAATGAGAAAGAATGGAGAGAATTTGTGAGATTTTTGTGAAAAATGAATCCCAAACTTGCTCAATTCTGATTTCATGAATATATAATGCTCAAATGAACTTTCTAGATCCATCTTACAACTTCCCTTGCCTTCCAACTTTGGTTGATTTTGGTTATGTTTCTTCAAATGCAAGTAACCATGAATAACTTTTCTTTTTCCTTCTAAACTCAAAAAAGTGCTTGAACCATTGTCTCTAAAATGTCTTTTGGACCCAAAATCATATATTGGAAGTCTCCATTTGGACTTATAAATCTCTCAAACCATTTTTCACTTTGACTTTCTTTAAGTTATAAGCCATTTTAGTTCAAATTTAACCAATCATGCAACTTCATGTTATGAGCTTTTCCAATAATTTGTGACCTTCTTTCTAGACTCAAAATGTCATTTGGAGCAAGTTTGATGTTGTAAGTTTTTCCATTTGAGGCCTCCTTGTATGAGTTTTGGACATGAGTTAAAATGACCTGTAATTCACAAATGACCAAAATACCCTTTGCTTGCCAAGACCATAAGTTGAGTTCCACACATCATATGAAGGCATACTATACCATTATAGAAAGCTAAGACAATGAGGAACAATTCTTATGTTGACCAAGAATTCATTTGAAATCTCCTTGAGGGGTAAAACTAGCTTGGAAGTCAAGTCACTTTCACAGACAAAATTTCAGATACCTCAGATGACCTGCAACTTGCAAGGACCATAACTGGAGTTCTATAAATCTCCTTGATGTCTTCCACCACTCAAATTAAAGGTCTTGAGATCCCCTACAAGTTCCATGTTGGCCAAGAAGCCATTTGAAGCTAGCATTTTGACTTGTCTTGCTTGGAAATTTGACCTAAACTAGGGGATTTTACACAGAAACCCTAATTTAGAAACTCCTCTTCTCCTTGATTTCTCTTGAATTCTTCTTGGCATATCTCCATATCCTTCTTTATATGTCCAATGATGAACCCCACATCTCTCCACTAGACTTGAATGCCCCTTAAATCAGTCAATTGACCTAGGGTTGACCTAGGGTTGACCCAGATGAAACCCTAGTTGACTGTCTTCAACTGCAATACTTGTGATCACACCAATGACTTGTCTCCTTCTCCAAATGACTTTCTAAGTCTCTCATAATGTCTATATACTCTCCATGCCTTCAACTCACAGCTCACAACCCTCTTGTTGACCCTCAGATACCCTCAGCTAGGAGATGGACTCAAGGCTTGATCTGCTGAACTCTTTGCTTTCAAATTCTTTCCTGATGACTTGAATGAGATTGAATTGGGATAATAACCTCTTGATAGGCTTCTAGAGATGAGAATAATGATTGGTCCCCTGTTGAATGACTTGCTATGCTTATGCTATGCAGATGGTTAGACTATGCACATGACTCTATATGCAAATGCTAATGACATTGAAACATAAACCAAGTGAATAAGGTTGGGCAAATTTTAGGGTGCAACAGGTTGTGAGCTGTGAGGAGAAGGCATGGAGAGTATCTAGACATTATGAGAGACTTAGAAAGTTATTTAAAGAAGGAGACAAGTCATTGGTGTGATCACAAATATTGCAGTTGAAGACAGTCAACTAGGGTTTCATCTGGGTCAACCCTAGGCCAACCCTAGGTCAATTGACTGATTTAAGGGGCATTCAAGTCTAGTGGAGAGATGTGGGGTTCATCATTGGACATATAAAGAAGGATATGGAGATATGACAAGAAGAATTCAAGAGAAATCAAGGAGAAGAGGAGTTTCTAAATTAGGGTTTCTGTGTAAAATCCCCTAGTTTAGGTCAAATTTCCAAGCAAGATAAGTCAAAATGCTAGCTTCAAATGGATCCTTGGCCAACATGAAACTTGTAGAGGATCTCAAGACCTTTAATTTGAGTGGTGGAAGACATCAAGGAGATTTATAGAACTCAAGTTATGGTCCTTGCAAGTTACAGGTCATCTGAGGTATCTGAAATTTTGTCTGTGAAAGTGACTTGACTTCCAAGCTAGTTTTACCCCTCAAGGAGATTTCAAATGAATTTCTGGTCAACATAAGAATTGTTCCTCATTGTCTTAGCTTTCTAGAATGGTATAGCATGCCCTCATATGATGTGTGGAACTCAACTTATGGTCTTGGCAAGCAAAGGGTATTTTGGTCATTTGTGAATTACAGGTCATTTTAACCTATGTCCAAAACTCATACAAGGAGGCCTCAAATGGAAAAACTTACAACATCAAACTTGCTCCAAATGACATTTTGAGTCTATAAAGAAGGTCACAAATTGTTGGAAAAGCTCATAACATGAAGTTGCATGATTGGTCAAATTTGAACTAAAATGGCTTATAACTTAAATCAAGTCAAAGTGAAAAATGGTTTGAGAGATTTATAAGTCCAAATGGAGACTTCCAATATATGATTTTGGGTCCAAAAGACATTCTAAGAACAATGGTTCAAGTACATTTTTGAGCTTAGTGGAAAAAATCAAAGTTATGAATGGTTACTTGCATTTGAAGAAACATAACCAAAATGGATTCAATTTGGAATGCAAGGGAAGTTGCAAGATGGTTCTAGAAAGTTCATTTGAGCACTATATATTCATGAAATCAGAATTGAGCAAGGGTTGGATTCATTTTTCACCAAAAATCTCCCAAATTCTCTCTATTCTTTCTCATTGCAATTTCATCCAAATTTCTCAAAATCTTCATCAATCATCACCAATATTGATTCTACCATATTCAATCATCATCATGGACTAAAGATCAACAAGGATCTGATTGAAATTGATCCATTTTCGAGCACCATAATCATCAATATCCAAATTGCAATTTCAAGTGGACAGCAAGATCCAAGGCAAGAATCATCAAGGTGTTGCATACAGAATCAAATATAGCAAGAGTAGATCCAGATTGAAGCATCAAGGCTCTCAGATCCACGAGTTCAACATCCATTTCCAAGCTTTTGCAGCAGGTGCATTTTCTCTCCCATAGCTTGATATAGATAGATTTACATGGTTTTATTAGTTTAGATGTGATTTAGGTTGTTAGTGGAACGATTAGGATGAGTTTGGTGCTGTTTAGTGATGATTGTTGACAGGTTGTTAGAACTGTTAGGACTTAGAACGAGTAGCATAGTGCATTATAATGTTAGTTTGATAGATCAGAATAATCACCATTAGGTGTAGTTTAGATTAGTATAGGTTTGGTTAAGAATCTTGATGATGCATACCAGAGTATTTCATGGAGTCAAGAGCTTGTCTCGATCGGTTTGAAGGATTCATCGAGATTTGGAATGAACTAATGATATAGACGTATAGAGGGAGAGATTTAGAGTATTTTTCATGTTTGGATCGTGTTGTTTCGTGCACTGTGGAGAGAGAACCGAGAGGTTGAAAGTGGTGCGTGCATGGAGTTTCATGGAGGAAACCCTAAGTTCTCATGAACCAAGGTTGAAGATGCAATCCTGAGCGTCCATCGCGTGTTGGACCTTTGACCCAAAAGCCAATCGTGTGGCTGGAATTCATACTGAAGATTGGAGGGAAGAGAGGTGCCCTAAACGCACCGTTTCATTTAATGAAACGGGCGGGCCTAAGTGTTTAGTGATATCCCCACCCCCCAATGCTGAGCCCATTATGATCTGAACGTGATTTCATTTCTATTCTCACCCCCTGCTTGTTTTTTTTATTTTTATTTTCAATAATTCTGACTTGTTCTGGGCCTAATACAAACTTGCTACGCGCACCCCCACTGCCTGGCCCATCCAGGAATATCAACTGAGCGTGATTGCTATTCTTACCCCTCCCTCTCATTTTAATTCAATTTAGTTTTTAATTCACTTTAATTTTTACCAACTTTAAAAAAATCATAAAAAATAGGAAATTAACTCTTTTTTAGTGGTTGTTTTTTCTATATTTTCTTGGTTCTGTGTAGAAAATTGTCATTAAATAAAATTGCATTTTTATTTTTATTTGATATTTTTTCCATATTTTCTAAATAAATGACATTTTGAATAGCTTCATTTCATGCATGATTTTATTAATTTTTGTTCTACTAGATGCTTTAATATTTTTTGTTCATTCTTTTTAGGTTGCTTAGATGAGATGTTGAACTTGTAGAAACAATTTAGTTCCCATTTTTAGAAATTAATTTTAGGTGCTTAATGTGGGCTTGAACAACATGAACAAATTAGGGTTTTTTAGGTGATGACTTAGGAGATTTGATTCATTTCCCTTAGGACTTAGGGTTTGACTAGTTTAGTTATGGGACTATAGGGGCTATGGGTAGTTATTAGATCCCCTTAGAGAAAAGTCAGGATTCCCTTACTGCTATTAATACTCTGTATATATCTGATTGTCTGGTGTGGTGTGCCCTCTGGGGATTATTGCTTGCTTGCTTGGGTATTGGGATTGTCTGGGAACCTGGGAGAGCTGAAGACTTGAGGAGATGAAGACCATTGGAGATCCAGAGATTGAAGATCAACTGCCAGAGTTGGAGAGGAGGTTCTTGCTAGCAGCTGCTGAGGAGACTAGGGTTTAGGAGCTAGGCAGAGCTCTAGGTTAGAAAGTTTGTTTCTCAAACATGGATTGCCTTGTCTGCATCCATTCTTCTCTGTGATTCAGAGTCTCTCTAAGACACTCACCCCCTTCCTTTGGAAGGCTTGGTGATAGTGTCTATGAGATAGAACTCTTGAGAGAAAATGTCTCTTGTGTTAGAAGCAGTCTGTTCACCACCCTTGGTAGTCAACTGATTGCTTAACACCCCATTCACTCTTGTGACTGATCCCTCATCCTGGAGGTTTGAGCTTGAAGAAAAGCCATTGCAGATAGAAGACAGATGATCAAAGCCCTTGCCTGAAGGTCATGAAGATGGAGATTGATGCTTGTTGAAGCCTGTGGCTGAGTGGAGATTTCTTGAAGCTAGATGTTGATTCAGAGCTGCTGATGCTGTTTTTTTGCTGGATTTCATTGCTGATGTATTGATTGGTTTTCCGGACTGTATTGTTTGCTGTTTACCCTGTTGGGTTGAAAGTGAATCCTGTTCACTTTTGCCTATTGTTTTCTAGGTTCGAGGTTGAGTGGGACTCCCTTGCCTCGCTTGTACTGTTGCATCCATGCATTTTACTGCTATATATATCTGTTATTGTTTCTGTTTCTGCCTATCCCGTAGGATCTCTGTTTCTCTCTGTGCAAGAGAGGAGCATGATAGACACTAGGTCTTAACCCATGCATGATAACATTAGGTTAGTCTGATTCCCTTCGCAACCATAGGTTAGAGTTCTGTCTCTTTCTTTCTCAAAACAAACAGAAAAACACATAAAGATTTCAAACACAATAAAAGACACTTCTTCCGTAAAAGAATGTGAACTCATCAAAGCGTCATTTTTGTCCGCTGGGACTGTTAATCAGAAAACCTTTTTCAGAAGGAATAAAATCAATCAAGACAAACCTGTGTCGTACGTGGCCCGAACTACGTTTGCTCTGATCTTCCATGCTGTGTGGAAGTACGTAGGCATAGGATGCGATATCCTAGCGAGCAACCTTCCCCTCCTTTCCCGTAGGTAGGCGAACTACGTTGACTCTGATTTCTCGTTCCAGGCGGGAATACGTAGGCATAAAGTGCGATACTTTGCCGAGTCATTTTTTATTTTCATTTTCTTTTCTTTTAACCCCAGACCTTTAGCGTAGATAGAATAACAATCCATACCCGAAAGCAAGCGTGGATCCCGTCGAGTACGATGGACGTGAGGGGTGCTAATACCTTCCCCTTGGAAAAACCGACTCCCGAATCCAGGTTTTGGTTGCGACGACCACACCTTTCCCGTCTTTGCGAGGTTTACTCTGAGCGTTCCCTTTCCCTCCCGTGGGATAAATAACGCACGGTGGCGACTCTTCTGTTCAGCCGGCGCCGATTTTCGCAGTAGCGACAGCTGGCGACTCTGCTGGGGATCCAACGTCCCCTGGCTGCTAAGGACTGCGACAGTTCTTATGCATTTGGGATCCAACTTCCCTTAAGAGAGTCAATCCTAGCGCTTGTTTTCCCGTCGAGGACTTTGTATGGAGTTATTTTATATTTCTAACCTTGTATTTTCAGCTTTATATATTGATTATTGTTGCTGTATCTGGGGTGTGACGGGTGTTCTGATATTGAGAGATAAGCCGGACCTGGGCTTGAGTGCACCTAGAATTAGAGTAGAAATTAGTGGGCGCCCGCTTGCTTTGCTTGCTTTGGTGTCCCATGAAATCTACACTCAGACGAGGTTCCTCTGGTTGGCCTCCTGCCCCTTCCTTTGGTTGGCGTGGGTTGCTGGTTAGTTGGATTGTCGACTCTGGGGACCGATCATTTGGAAGTTGGCTAAGTGAAGCCTCTTCAGGAATTGATGATGCCACTCCTTCTGGGAATCGTATCATCAACCCTGAAAGTCTGAGACGCCGACGACCGCATAGGATGCCGTACCTTGTGCCAGTTATAGGGCCACCCACCTGTGAGGGGATTCAAGGGTTATGCAGGTAACCAGACCTTCAGACCACCGGTTTGTTCTCGATCAGAGATCTTGGTTATTTATGGAGAGTTATGAGGTCTGTCAGAGACCGTTTGGAGATGTGTTCTGAGGTCTGTCAGAGACCAGTAGGAGAGTCTTGAGGTCTGTCAGAGACCAATTAGAGATGTGATTTGAGGTCTACCAGAGACCAGTGGGAGTTATGGTTTGAGGTCCATCAGAGACCAGTAATGGAGCTTTGTTTTAGGTCTATCTGAGACCAGGGTTTGATGACTTCTGGATGGTCTATCTGAGACCTTTCTTGATTGGGTTCAGGCTATTCAGCTACAGCTTTGGTCCCTGTTGCATGTTACTTGCATTGCATCACTGCATATCCATTACCATTTGCATTTCACTAACGTGTGTCTGTGCTGCAGGTGCATTTGCATTTCCCGAGTTCTAGTGTCCGGACTTCTGAGTGTTTGATCATGACTAGCTTAAGGAGAACAGTTGCTTACAAGTTGCCTACTCCTGATATTGTTCCTTTACTTGGGTTGATCTCTCTGGCTGATGAGAATGTCCGAAGGAGTTTCCGGATGAGTTATGGTAGACTACTGAGATTGGTGTGCAAACCTACAGAGGTAGAGTTGGATGGGTTGTATGCTTTGATGCAATTCTACGACCCTGCTTTGAGGTGCTTTACGTTCTCTGACTTTATTATGGGACCAACCCTGGAGGAATACGCTGAGTATGTTGAGCTGCCCGTGCAGAACCAGGTTCCATTCATTCATTATGACGCCAAGCCCAAGCCGGAGGATTTGGCAAAAGCCTTGCATATTGATGCTTCTGAACTTGTGACTACTGTTTCCCGTGGAGTTCCAGGCTTCTCACTCCAATTCTTAGTTGGTAAAGCCCAAGAGTATGCCAAGAGCGGATGCTGGGTTGCTTTCAATGCTGTGTTGGCCTTGTGCATTTATGGCATAGTACTGTTCCCCAATATACCGGATTTTGTGGACTTCGACGCCTTCTACTTGTTTACCGCTGGTAATCCTGTACCTACCTTACTCGGAGATCTCTACCACTCACTGCATTACAAGAATGAGAAGGGAAGAGGGAAGAATGTTCATCTGTGTGTACCCTTGTTGAGTAGGTGGTTTGAGAGTCACCTTCCTAAGAGAAGATCTGTTGCAGAGACTACAGTCCCAGCTGGTTGGCCAGAGCGCCTGATGAGGCTATCGTCGGAAGATATGGAGTGGTTTGATCGAGACCTGTTGGGATCTGAGCTCATCTTCAGTTGTTCTGGGTACCCTAATGTGCCGTTGATAGGAAGAAAAGGGTGTATCAATTACAAGTCCGAAAAAACTTCTACTTCTTCACTAGAAGTGATTAACAAGGGACTAACTCCTTATATCTCCAGTGTTTGGGGGATTTGAAACAATGCCTTGTACGTCATCGGCAGAGTTTTATCCGAAAGCATACGATCATCGGTTATGAGTTTCAGTTTCGTCATCCTCCCTCCAATATTTGCTAATCACAGTGACAAAGTGGAGTGAATAAAATGCAAGTGTCAGTGCAATGCAATAAATGAGCGACAGCGACATGATTAATTCAGAAAAATGCATAGTCACTTTATCAACATTACCATTCGAAAACAAACAATGTTTAACAGCAAGTAGTAACTAACAGAAAAGAAACTACAAATGCAAATGATAAAAAAAGTCCGGGGACTGCCAATGCTGAGGACGTCTGCCTGTCTGGATCACCGACTTCTTGAAAAGGACCCTCCGAATCTACGAGCTTAGACAGCTGAGAGGTTGGTATGAACAAACAAAACTCCTTCTGGAAAGGAAATGCAATCTTGGTCGATCAACTGTTGTACTTTTGCCTGAAAAGCTTTACAATCTTCAGTTGAATGCCCCGGGGATCCGCCATGGTAACTACACTGAACGTGGGGATTGTACCCAGGAGGGTAAGGCTCTAGAACAGGCTTAAGAGCTTTAGGTTCCACCAAAGAATTCTGGATCAAAGATGGCAGAATTTGGCTATACGGCATAAGCACTGGGTGGGAAAGAGCATTCCTTCGTTCCAAGTTGTTACGAGGTCTGTCCTGATTCGGCCGCCGATTCTGATAAACTCGGCCACGAGCTCGATGATTTGCAAGAGAAGGGACATAAAGTTCCTGATATGGTGCCCTAGGCACAATTGTCTGTCCAGAATAACGAGACACCGAAGATACTGACCGCTGAGAAGATGAAGAACCAACAGATTTCACCGATTCATCCCGAGAATACCCAACATCTGTCATGATTGCATTGATCACAATTCCTTCTTCAATTTGGAAGCTACAGAGGGATTCAGTTTCACTAGCCTGACTGCTTGAAACATTCTGGATTCTTCCGGTTTTTTTGCCATGCTCAATGCGTTCTCCTGTTCTGACCAATTCAAAGAAGTTTGGCGTGTTTCCAAGCATTCTTTTGAAGTACGGACTCTGCAGGGAGTCTAAAAACATGCCCATTAACTCTCGGTCTATGAGCGGTGGGTGCACTCGGGCGGCAAATTCTCTCCATCTCTAAACATACTTCCTGAAAGGTTCATTGTTCCTTTGAGACAACTCTTGCAACTGCATGCGACTAGGAGCCATGTCTAGATTATAATCGTACTGCTTCAGAAAAGCTCGGGCTAAATCCACCCATGATCGGATCTGATTACTCTCTAACTGCATATACCAACTCAGAGATGCCCCAATCAGACTATCCTGAAAGCAGTGAATCATCAACTTGTCGTTTTTCACAAACGAAGTCATTCTTCGGCAGAACATCACTAAATGTTGCTTCGGACAGCAATCTCCTCTGTACTTTTCAAACCTCGGTGCCCTGAACTTCGGAGGTAACACTAGGCCAGGAACCAAAAACATGTCTGCAGCATTGAGGTTAACATCATCTTCAACTTTCAAGGATTTAACTTTTCCTTCCACCGCTCGGAATCTTCTAGCATACTCAAGAGCTCTCGGGTCTTCGGTTTTGGCTATCAGGACCTCTCTTCGGGAATTCGGCAAAAGAAAGACAACACCCTGATGATCTGAGATATCAACAGAAGGAGAACGTGCACTTCGGACAACAAACGACTCATGTAGATCCCGACCCTCAACAGAAGGTTGTACAAGTTGAGTTGCAGTAAGGTTGTTCACTTGCGGGAAGTCTTCGTCATGCAGGGAACCATACAAAGGATTGGACGTCACAGTGAACCCTGATAAGGTATCAACAAATCGGAAGTTGCTCTCTGACATAGCTACCAACAACCTTCAACTGACTTCACTACTCAATTCTGCCCCAATCTACTTCAACCCTCTGGTTGTCTTCTACCAATCAACACTTGCTCAGACCAATCACCGGAGAATCACCTTCAGAATCAAAACAACGGCTGGATAAGAGCTCTGGCTAGCTGGAGAATGATATGCAATATGATGCAAACATGTTTATGCAAATGTAATGCAAGATGCAGCAAACACGGGATCACAACCCCCACAATCTCTGAATACTGCTGCGCTGCTGATTGAGTACGTTCGTTCTGAAGAGAAGACTAAAATATCGGGTAGGCTGGAAGTCAGGTTTCCTGCAAAAACCCTCCCACTCACGGGTATGGACCTAATCTGACAAGGTACGGCATCCTATGCGGTCGTCAGCGTCACAGACTTTCAAGACTGATGATACGATACCCAGAAGGTGTGGCATCATCATGTCTTGAAGAGGCGTCACTTAGCCAACTTCCAATTGATCGGTCCCCAGAGTCGACAATCCAACTCACCAACAACCCCCTCAACCAAAGGGTTAAAAAAGAAGTCAACCAGATGAACCTCGTCCGAGCATGAATTTTGTGGGACACTAGTACATGCAAAGCATGCACGCACCCACTACTTTCCACAACTAATTCTAGGTGCACTCAAGCCCAGGTCCGGCTTATCTCTCAATCATAGATCCCCCTCCCAGCAATAACAATAATAATATAATGCTGAAAGTAAATACATAAAGGTAAATCCATACAAAACCCACGACGGGAAAACAAGTGCTAGGATTGATTCGCGTAGGGAACCGTTGGAGTCCCCAGCAGAGTCGCCATCTGTCACTACTGCGAAAATCAGGTGCTGGCACAACAAAAGAGTCGCCACCGTGCGTTATTCATCCCAAAGGAGGGAAAGGAAACGCTCAGAGTAAACCTAACGCAAAACGGGAAAGGAATGGTCATCGCAACCAAATCCTGGATTCGGGAGTCGATTACGCAAGGGGAAGGTATTAGCACCCCTCACATCTGCCGTACTCGACGGGATCCACGCTTGTTTTCTTGTACGGATTGTTATTCTATCTACCCTACTGGTCAAGGGGCAAAAGAAAGGAAAAGAGAAAAGAGACTCGATAGAGCTTCGCCGCTCTATGCCTACGTATTCCCTCGTGCAATGGGAAAGTCAGAGTCTACGTAGTTCGTCTAACTACGGATGAAGGTGGGAAGGTTGCTCGCTAGGATACGACATCCTATGCCTACGTACTTTCACACAGCATGAAAGATCAGAGCAAAC
>OZ012739.1:332028656-332045789 GCA_963859935.3 Lathyrus sativus
ATACTCGATGAGATAACATTTCCTGACTCCTATGAGTTGTACTCAAAAGTTATGTTGGCTTTGTAAAATTGATTAATTTCATATCCTAACTAGTGATTCGGTCACAAGTTATTGTGATATCTTTTCAATAAATAAATAAAAAAACTTCAAAACAAGCATGTGTGTTGCATTAGCAGTTTCAAAATTAACATTTTTTTGCTTGCTAACATTGCTTGACATAATAGAATCTTGCATACAAACAAAAATGATGAGATTAATCTTTTGAGACTTGAAACTCTGATAAAAAAAGGGCGAAACATTCCAATAATGATCATATCCAGGGGGATGATGCTTGAAGACTTTGCTGACCAGGGGTAAGTTTGTTTCCTAGTTGTTCTTTTCACAGACTAACCATCCCTAAGGGGGCAAGTTTGAAGTTTCAGCTATATAGAATGCAGTCAATCTAGAGCAGTTACATCAAGATTCGACAAATCTCTCAAAGAGTTGGAAGATATTGGAACATCTTAGATTCCAAGTTTTCTATAAAATCCTCTTGGAATGACTTTCTTCTCATAAACTATGTGATCTTGGGGCATTTGAGAATTGAAGATTATTTTATCCATTCACAACAAATGTTGTTCGAAATGAAGACCACCACGTAGTTCATCAATGCAGGGCTACTTTGTTCTCGTGGTATTATTCACCCATACCTCAAAGAGCTCTTGTCTCAAGTGGTGTGATGATTCCCCATTAAGTTTCTACCACAAGTAGTCATGACAATTCCATGGTGAATCTCCACTTCAAGCAGTTATGGCATGTTTGGTGCAAGATTTCCCCTATTGGTAACCTAAGAATTCCCCAATGAATTTCCTTGGCTTCAACCTTCCCCAGTGAAGTAAATATTATTTCACTCCTCAGTGGATTTCTTACAACTTCAATCTTCCCCAGCAAAGTGGATGTTTATTTCATCCCCATGAAGTTTCTACTCTGACATCTTCAGTTGCTATGTTGATCCAAGCTTCCTCAATGAAGTGGATATTTATTTTATCCCTCGTGTGACCTTAGCTCTGGCATCTCCAATTACAACTTCCTTTCATACTACTTCAGTTCGTCATGGATATTTATTTTATCCCCCATGAAGTCTCTCTAATCATGAGTTTGATCCATTCCCAGTGGATCTTTCTCATCCCCAATAGAGTAACATGATTCATCTTGACAATTTCCTAAGTGATGTCATGATGTTTATCCCCAAGTGGAGTGCTCTCTTTTCCCCAAAGAAATTTGAAGCTTTGAAGAGGGATTGTGATCCCAGATATGGTTTCCCATTCACCCCAGTGATGCTTCTATCTTATAAAAATCGGCCAAGTATCCATGTCGAGATGTTTATTTCATCTCCAGTGTACTTCTCCTTTTTTTTGTCAACATAAGCATAACATGACATACATTCATTCATATAGATACATGGAATATATGCATTTTTCATGTTGTGTTGTTTGTTTGTTTACTTTGGCCGTGTTTATCCCCAAGTGACTGGGTTTATCTTCTCCCTCCTAGTAGATTCGTCAGCCCTAAGCAAAAAGAGCACATCCTTTCTAATTCCCCACTGAGTTCGATTCTCGTGGAATATGGTTGCTTAAGTTTTCTTTTCCACTTTTGGATAAAGATAAATCCTATTTGAGTTCATTCCTCAATGGGTAGAGTCTTGCTTGACTTTTTATCTTCAGTTATTTCCTGAATTGAACTTTGGTCCTTGACAATCACAATTTTGAGTCTCTCTAGGCTTTTGAACCTAGATTGAGTTATTTTTCACTTTCCCCCGGGAAGAATCTATTTGAAGATCACCATTGAAGACAAAATATTTCTCCAGCACTGTTGTTACAACATTTTCTCCAACAATTCATACCCGGACGACAAGTGGCAGCCTTTTTATTTGAGTAGTTTGTTTTGTTCTCAGGTTTTCTATTTGGATGACAAATGGAAGTCTCCTTAAGACGGTTTTTCTATCCCCCAATGAGTTTATCAACTTATCCTCCATCAAATGGCATATCTCCAGAAATCCATCAGAGAAGTTTGGTGAAGACTTTACAAGTGTTTCTCTTTATTTAAGAATTCCTTATATAAGGATTTTATTTGTTTCAATGCAATTTCAAACTACAACAATACTGCTCCTCGATGATGTTCTCCTCTGTGAGTCCACTATTCAATTTTCTTCTATCACATGGCATTTCTCTAAGAAGTTTGATGAAGATTTAGATGATATTTCTCTTTATTTGAGAAGACATATTTTGCAAATCAACCGGCCTGCACCTCTTTTGAAGATCCCCGATGGTGTTTCCTAATCTCCAGTAAGTTATAGATGTCCGCTGAAGTCTTCAATCTCCAGTGAAGATACTCTCCCATAAGTATTCACCTTATCAGGAAGAAACTGAGACCCGTTCGTGGCTTTCGGCCTGAGCGTGAGGAGATTTATTTTTACCCTTTTCAAGTGAAATACTTGATTAAAGAAGAAACGAAGACCCACTCATGGCATACAACCTTGAAGCGTGGGGAGGTTTATTTTTACCCCTTTTCAAGTGAAATACTTGATTAAAGAAGAAACTGAGACTCGTTCATGACATACAACCTTGAAGCGTGGGGAGGTTTATTTTTACCCTTTTTCAAGTGAAATACTTGATTAAAGAAGAAATTGATACTCGTTCACGTCATACAACCTTGAAGCGTGGGGAGGTTTATTTTTACCCTTTTCAAGTGAAGACTTGATTAAAGAAGAACTAAGACTCGTTCACGACATACAACCTTGAAACGTGGGTAGGTTTATTTTACCCTTTTCAAATGAAGACTTGATTAAAGAAGAAACTGAGACCCGTTCATGGCATACAACCTTGAAGCGTGGGGAGGTTTATTTTACCATTTTCAAGTGAAGACTTTATTAAAGAAGAAGCTGGATCATACCCTGATCATGAAAGCTTATGTTAGTCTATTACCTTTACTTAGGCTATCATATATTTTGATAGTAGGTAATACACCTTTCTTTTGGTCTGACACCTTTGCTTAAGCTGCCACATGTTTGGTCTATTACCTCTACTTAGCCTATCATATGTTGGATAGTAGGTAGTATGTCTATCTCTTTTTAGTCAGATACCTTTGCTTAGGCTACCATGTTTGGTAGTATGGCATCTTTCCTTTTGTGTTTACTTTACTTAAGCTATCATATGTTTTGATAGTAGGTAGTACACTTTTTCTTTTGTTCAGTTACTCTGTGATCAATAGTTACTTCCATTCAACAAAACCTCGGCAACAGGTATTTCTTTTTAATTTGCAGCAAACATCCCGACCAGTCCTCTTTCAAAAGCGGTTGTATTCCTCTGAAAAGAGTTGATATCTCGCACCCGCTCACAAAGTTTTTATCCCCCAACAATTCAATTTTCAACCATTCAGTTGATAATGATTTTCCTCAGCATCTTTGCTTCTATCGCTCTCCAAGCAGTGGTTACCCTAAAAAGTCTCCTATAAGCTTTTCCACTGCAAAGTTTGACCAATAAACTTGTTATTCCTTTATTTCATTGCATTTTCGCTACTTTCTCTTACTATATTTCATCTCTGCATTTCATGTCCACCTTTTAGGAAAAAACTTGGGATCTTTCTGTATTTAATTATCTTCCACTAGGAATGCACGAAGACCACTTTCATTCATACCTTCTGGTTCAAGTTAATTAAATAGAGGCATCTGTCATACCCCAATTTTGTCCACCTTTCATATGCTTTCGAGTGAATTTTGTTACAAATAAATGTGATAGCCTAGTTGGTAAGAAGGTATGTGTAAGAGGTTTAATCATAAGGTTGTGGGTTCAAGTCTTGTTGTATTACTTTTCGTATTTATTTTCCTTTTTGTGTGTTTTCATTTAAAAAGGGTAAAAAGATGATTTTTCCATTATTTAATTATTATTTTATTTTTTTTATTTAGGAATATTTTTAAAATAATTTTTTTATTTTTAAATATTTATTTTATGCATTAAATAAATAAAAATAAATAAAATAAAATCTCAAGACCAATTCAAGATTCATTCTAAAACAAGTCTTAAACATAATCCAAACATGTTTGAATGAAAAAAGAAAGTTTTCAAATCACAAAACATGTTCCAAACATGTTTCAGACAAACTTGAATTCCTTTTTGATCTGACCTGATCAGAAGGGAATCACTAGACTGCCACGCGTCTTTGACTTACTGCCTGTTCACCGGTGTCGAAGAGGAGAAGGGGGGTGTACCTGCAAGACACTCCGATGCCAAAGTAAGGAATTGGAGAGAGTGTGAGCAAATACAGAAAAAGGATGAGAATTGAATACCTGACCCTCTTGTGAAAGAGGATATTTATAGAGAGACCCCAGCACAGGGCCAACGGTCATTTGAGTTGGGCTGGATGGCCAGGCCCAACCCAAGTGCCTACTAGGGCTTACGTGGCGTAGTGAAGACCAGAACGTGGTCTTCGCCCTAGTTCAATTGTCCCGTGATCTCCGGAAAGTGGGTTTGACCTGCTCTTTCAGAGGTGGGCAGTTGGTTGGTGACGTGTCCCCGCGGGGAGGAGCACGTGGAGAACGTGTGAGGTACACACCTTTCTGCCCGAAGGGGGAAGCGTCTTGCCCGGCGGGAATGCCCGGCCGACATGGGCCTTGTGCTCGACGCAGATGAGGGGAACTCATTTGGGTCTCTCATCAAGTATAAGTGGGTTGGGCCTTCCTGGTCAGGCGAGGGCCCAGACCAGAACAGGAGCCCCCCAAGTCGTAGACCCACAGTGGGGGAGTGAAGACTTGATGACATCGTGCTTAGGTGGGAGAGCAGGTCGGGGAAGCTGCTGTCGGGCACCGGTAACGAAAAATGTCCCTGCCCGACGTGAATGTGCTGCGAGCATGGGAGTGCTCGGTCCATCGGAAGTCCATGCCGAGGAAGCGCCCCCTGACGTCATTGTCGGGGAGGCGTAAGGTTGTTGTCGGGGAGATGTGAAGGGACAGGACTATCAGCCTTCGCCACATGTCAAGCGTTGAGCAGGCCAGGTGGGGCGGCTACCCTAGGGCATTCAAGTGCCTATGGATGCTTCGAGTCTCGTGCTGGGGGTATAAGTACGCGAGCCCCTGCCCATTCCATATTTTTCGCTTCTGCTTCGTTTCTCACGTGACGACTGCTTCGTTCGTGCCTGCTCGACATCTCCATCGCACCAACCGCCGTGCACTCTGCTGTTACCTATAAACCAGTAAGTTTCATCTCCTTGCCTTTTATCGTTTTGTGTCTTTGAATTGCCACCGGAGCGTGTTGAGTGCCCCAAGGACGGAGGTGAATCTCCACTGTTCCATCCGAGGAGGGATGCGAAAGTCTGCCGCTATAGGCGGCATTTTCTAGGAGTGGGATGAGTGCACCGAGGTCGCGAGGGGTGAGGTTTTGAATTTCCCGAGGACAAATGCTAGTTTTACATGAGCGCCCCGGGGATGGGTAATGGTATTCCATTAGTGCCCCGAGGAGATTGGTAGGTTTAGGAGTGTTCCTCGGGAGGTCGAGGAATGTAGGACGAACTCCCCGGGGACGCTTGTCCGGATGAGGTTTCCCCGTCGTTGAGGTTGTCCCCGTCGCGCTTTCACTTGGTCTGCGGTGGAAGGGTGAATTTGATCACGGACATAGAATTCACCATTTCCTTCTGCTTTTCAGGTGTTAATGACATCGTTGGTCCCAGGGACTATGGACGTGGACGACGAGTTAGAGGCGCCCACCATTGAAAACGCAGTCCGACCAGTCGAGGAATGGGTGGCTGAGGAACCTTTGGCTACCCCTTCATACTTCGTGGATGGTGAGAATGGCACCTTCGCCACTGTCGAGGATAGGTGTCGGGATGATCCCCAAAATTGGCAGGCGTATCGTTCGCACGAGCATCACCGTATCTGCACGTTGTTTGGGAAGATGCGTTTTCCTATGTATGAGTTTTGTTTTCGGGAAGTCGGGCTCAGGCTGCCGTTCTCGGATTTCCAATTGGGGGTCTTTGATTAGTTACGGTTAGCCCCCTCGCAGCTGCACCCTAACACCGTAGCCTTTGTCCGCGCATTCGAGATTGTCTGCCGGTATCTGGAGATCGGGGCGACGTTGCCGCTGTTCTTCCGAATTTTTCACTTGCAACGACAGACAGTAGATGGTCGGCGCAAGTGGGTCTCACTAAAGCAACCGAAAAAACTTTTTCAGACATATATGGATTATGTCCGGGATTTCAAAGCCCGGTTCTTCGTTGTGAAGTCGATATCTCATGGGGCGTGCTCCTCGTTGTACAGGCGAGAGGAGCGAGTGGTGAACGGGCAGCGAAAGGAAGTCTTGATCCCGAAGGTGCCCTTGGAATGGACTGAGGAGCACTTCGCGAGGGGTATCGATCGGTATATCGTGCAGGCAGGGACCCTCGGCGAGGATGACCTGGCTGGTTATCAGAGGATAGTCGGGTTCGTGGCCAGCCTACCTTCGGCGAACCTCGTGACGCCCAACGGTAGGTACATCTGCGATAGTGAGGGGCGTGTTTGCCAGAAGACGAGGCTAATCAGCACGAAGGCTCTGCTCAAGTGCTCGACGGAGGAGGGGGTCCTTAGTTATCTAGGTGGTGGTCGTCTCTCTTTTCCCCTGCCCACTCAACTTTTGCTGATATTTTTCTTTTGTTTTGTAGGGAGTATGTCTACTACCGAGGAGAAGGTGAAGAGGTTGGCTTTGACCCGAGCTCCGGTCAAAGTCGGTAAAACGCAGGTTGCCTAGGTGGCCGAGCAAGCTGCTTCTGATCAGGGAGGCGGGGGTTCCTCATCGTCACCCCAAGGGAGCCAGTCCCCCTCATCTCAAGGTTCTGCCAAACGGGCCAAGGTTCATCAGCCGGAGGGCCTCGTCGACTTGACGACAGGGTTCGCTGAGGAGGGCTTCTTAATCCACACCGTGCTACCAGCATCCTGGCTTCTTTCACGGAGCTCAGTCGCCAGTCGTACCGGTCGGGGAGGCCAGGAAGGTCCTCGGTTTAGACCGGGCTACTCGGAGGCAGGTTTTGACTGAGGATTTGGTGGCCATGATGCGGGTGTTCTCGACAGCTTTGGTCTTGAGCGACGAGAGTTGCTCCTCAACTGAGCTAGCTAAGCTGTAGGGTGACCTTACCTTCACGCAGTCGCGGCTGAACAAACTGACCAAGGAGTTGGCGAAGGGCCAGGAAGATACAACTGTGAAGCATAAGGAAGGGAAAGCGCCAAGGAGAAGCTGAAGGCCGCGGAGGCGGAGGTGCAGGCGCTGAAGACCCATGTGGGGGAGCTGGAAGGGTCTCTTCGTCCCGCTGATGATGATATGAACGAGGACAAGCTCATCGTTACCCATGCGGATTTGATGAGGAAGATCCGGGAGTTGGAGGGAGATTGCTTGGAGGAGTTTGGGATTGGCTTTTCCAGCATCGTGGACCAGCTCAAAGTGGTTAACCCTGCGGGCAGCCTGGTAGTGGATGGAATCGGGCCTTTCCACCAGATAGTCAACGGACGGGTGGTCGATCCTGCCGCTGAAGTTGTCGATGACTCTGCCCCGATGGATGAGCATGAGGTGGACGTTGAGGTTGTGTAGATTTCTCCGGGCCTGCGTGCCCGTGGTTTATGGGCCTGCGCGCCAATGTTTAGGTATTTTTGTTTAAGTGTTTTTGTTGGGCCTGCGCGTCTCATTTTATTTTGTAACCTGACTACTGCGCTGGTGCCCGATTTTATAAGATGGTATTTTGTTCAAATGTGCACTCGTTTTGTTTTTGCATGATGATATGCCTGTTTTGTTTCTGCATATTATATGCTCGTTTAAAATGCGTGTTTATTGTGCTTTTTGGTATATCTGGGGGATGTAGCTCGATGATGATTATGCCCAGTAGTGTGGAGAACTGGCCGGTAGACCGGTTTCGTTACCTGGTTGTGGTGGGGGTATTTGGTCCCCGCGGCGTGAACGTCTCATCGCGAGCTGGGTGTTCTGCCTATTCTGGTACAGCAGTGGGGAGCCTCGGTCAAGGGAATCTCCGTCGAGCAGAGCCTTATACCCGCACACACAAGGGTAAGGCTTGATATTTCTTTGGTCTCGGGGAGACGCGAGGAGGTGCGAAGGTACCATGTCGCCCCCCTGTGGTCGCTGCGGGCAGTATTTTAACTGTAGTAATTTTTCAGCTTCTCAGCGTTCCATGGTCGAGCTAGTTGGTCCCCGCGGAGGTTTTCGAGGTAATAGGCCCCGTGCTCCATTTTATCTCGCACACGATAGGGACCTTCTCAATTCACGGCGAGCTTGCCCTCGTGTGAGTCTTTTTGGTTTCTTCGTAGGATCAGGTCACCAATCTGGAATTTGATCCTCGTGTCTCTGCTGTTGTAGCATTGGACTATTTTCGATTTTAACTTGGCCTCGCGGAGGTCCGCTCCTGACCGGATCTTCTCGACTATATCGAGCTCCTCCCGAAGAGCTTCGTTGTTGGCTTCCTCTTCGAGAGGTGCTTCAGTCCTTCTGGACGGTTCCCTGATTTCGACTAGGATCACGACCTCGGTTCCGTACGTGAGGCAAAACGGGGTTTCCCTGGTGGTCGAGTGAGGCGTTGTTTGGTATGCCCAGAGCACGTTGTGGAGCTCCTCGACCCACCCTCTTTTGGCGTCGCCGAGTGTTCGTTTTAATCCTCGGAGGATTACTCTGTTTGCGGCCTCGACTTGGCCGTTTGTCTGTGGGTGTTCGACCAAGGTGAAGTGGTGTATGGTTCCGAGTTTGGTGACGAAGTCCCAGAAGTTTCTGTCGGTGAATTGTGTCCCGTTGTCGGCGACTATGGCGAGCGGGACGCCGAACCTGGTGAGGATGTTCCTTTTGTAGAACCAGAGTATGTTGTATGCCGTGATTTTAGCTAGAGCTTCGGCTTCGATCCACTTGGTGAAGTAGTCGACGCCCACTATCAAGTACTTGTTCTGATATGAGCCTAAGGTGAACGGGTCGAGGATATCCATCCCCCACCAAGCAAACAGCCAGGGCGAGGAGAGGGATTTGAGTTCACTCGGAGGAGCGAGGTGCATGTCCCCGTGCCGATGGCACCTGTCGCACTTCTTGACATGCTCTTTTACGTCTTCCTGCATTGTCGGCCAGTAATATCCAGCACGAAGGGCTTTCCTTGCCAAGGATCGTCCTCCGAGGTGCTGTGCGTTAATGCCCTCGTGGACCTTTTGTAAGATGGTCGAGGCTTGGGTCTGGTCGACGCACTTGAGGAGTGGGATCGAGAAGCCTTTGCGGTAGAGTTTGTCATCGAGCAGGATGTATGAGCAGGATCGTCTCTTGACAGTGCTAGCTTCCTTCGTGTCGGGGGGGGGGGGGGGAGGAGGTTCCCCCTGTCGAGGTAGGCGTGTATGGGGGTCATCCAACAATTGGCGTCCCTGATGGCACTGACGTCGAGTGGCATTGTCGTTACCTCTGTGCTTGGCTGCGCAAGGATCTCTTGGATGACAGATTTGTGATCGCCCTTTTTCTTGGTGCTCGCCAATTTTGATAGGATGTCAGCCCGCGTGTTCTGCTCGCGCAGCACGTGCTGGACCTCCGCAGAATCGAAATTCTTCATCCGCTCTCTAATGAGGGATAAGTATTCGGCCAGGTTGTCTTTCTTTGCTTGGTATTCTCCCCGTACTTGCGAGGCGACCAGTTGGGATTCCGTGAAATTTTTTATCTCTTGGCTCCGAGATCTTCTACTAGGTGGAGACCGACCAAGAATGCCTCGTATTCTGCCTGGTTATTCATCGTTGGGAAGGCCAGTGTTAGGGAGACTTCCACGACAATGCCTTCCTCGTTTTCGAGGATGATGCCTGCGTCACTTCCTGAGGGGCTTGAGGCGCCATCGAAGAAGATAGTCCACTTGTGAGTGCCCGGGGTGGATTCGGGCGCGGGTGTCATCTCAACGACGAAGTCAGCCAGGACTTGGGTCTTCAGGGCTTTTCTGCCTTCGTAGATAATGTCGAACTCGGAAAGTTCCAATAACCATTTCAGCATGCACCCCGCCATGTCAGGTCGGTCGAGCAACTGTTTAATAGGTTGCTCGGTTCTAACTACGATAGTGTGGGCCAGGAAATAGTGTCGGAGACGTCTGGACGCGTTGATGAGAGCTAATGCGACTTTCTTGATCTATTGGTACCTCACTTCCGGGCCGTGGATAGCTTTGCTCGTGAAGTAGATCAGTTTCTGCCCCTCAGGGTTTTCCCGGATCAGTACGGCACTGACGGCTTCGTTTGCTACGGCTAGGTACAGGTACAGGGTCTCCCCGGCCTCTGGCCGCATCAGCACGGGTGGCTCCGATAAGATGCGTTTGAGTTGGAGGAGAGCTTGCTCGCAATCCTCTGTCCACTTGAACGCGGCTTCCTTTCTTAGTAGTTTGAAAAGGGAAGGGTGTGTTGCGCGGATTTGGTGATGAAGCGGGAAAGTGACGCGAGCATCCCGTTGAGGGAATGTATCGCTTTTTTCAATCTCGGCGTTGCGATCTTGGAAAATGCCCGACACTTGTCCGGGTTTGCTTTAATCCCCCGCTCGGTAAGGTAGAACTCGAGGAACTTCCCCGCGCGTACCCCGAAGGTGCATTTTTTCGGGTTGAACCGCATCCTCCATCCCTCGCGGTCTCGAATACTTTCCTGAGTTGAGCTGTGTGGTCGACTTCTGAGCAGGATTTGACGATCATGTCGTCCATATAGACTTTGAGCATGTCGCCGATTTCTCCTTGGAAGACTTTGTTCATCATCCGTTGTTGGTATGTGGCGCCGACGTTCTTCAGGCCGAAGGGCATTACGTTGTAGTAGTAATTGCCTGACTCAGTCATGAAAGTCGTGCTCTGTTTGTCGGCCTCGGCCATGGGTATCTGGTTGTACCCTGAGTACGCATCCATGAAGGACAGAAGTTTGAAGCCCGCCGAGTTGTCGACGAGTTTGTCTATGTTGGGAAGGGGGTATGCGTCCTTGGAACATGCCCGGTTAAGATCCGTGTAGTCGACACACATTCTCCGTTTTCCATTATTTTTCTTAACGAGTACAACATTGGACAGCCAAGTTGAATACCGGGCTTCCGAAATAAAGTTTGCCTCTAGGAGGTCTTTTACAGCTTTTTCAGCCGCCACCAACTTTTTGGGGGACTGCCTATGCCTATGTTGAACTACGACCCTAGCGGCCGAGTTAATGGAGAGCTGGTGGCAGGCGACCTCGGGGTTGAGGTCGGGCATCTCTGCGATGCTCCAGGCGAAGAGATCGGCATTCTCCCGGAGGCATGCTTCTAGTTGTTTCCTCGCAATGTCGGACAGCCCCGCCCCAATCTTCACGGTCTTCGTTGCGTCTGCCCCGGGGGTTATGAGCTCGAAGTCTCCGTCTGGAATGGGGCGCGTTGGGTGGGGAGGCTGCCTGTTGGTTTCGTCGGATTCGCCCTCATGGGTCAGCTCTTCGGCGAAGCGGCAGTTGAGGTCCACAGCATCGACGTGATCCTTTGGTTTGATCTCCGGGGCAAGAGGTGTCTTTGTCGTTTTTATCGGGGGGCCGATTATGCTGAGACCATTCATTGCTGCGTCGAAGCATCGTCGGGCGGCTTCGATATCCCCGTTGAGAGTGACAACGGCTCCGAGTCTGGTGTAGTACTTCATCTTTAGGTGGACGGTTGATGGCACCGCGGTGAGCTCAGCCATGGTCGTTCTGCCCAGGATGCAGTTATATAGTGACGGGCATTCGACGACCAGAAAACGGACGTTGATTTCTCTGGCCGTTTCCTTCTCCCCGAATGTGACCTTGATCTCCACGTACCCCCATGGTCTTGTGGTCGTCCCGTTGAAGCCCTGTAGATCTGAGCCTAGTGTTGCACCCCAAAATTTGCCCTCACAATACAAGACTTTGTGTTCCAAGAAGGTTCACAAGGTTCACAAAATTCACAATTGGTCAGAAGAGTTGACAATTCCCTCAGACAATGCACCTCCTAAGCAGTGCATCCAAAACTAGGGTTTTGACTTTAATCAGGCTAAATGGACTTCCAAGACTTCAAGTGAGCTTCATAACATCTTATATGTGTATAAGAACCCCCATGTCAAGTTTCAAGACTTTTCTCAAAAGTTTGCTCAGTCAGATGATCAGATAAGTCAAAAGCAGTCAATGCAGTTAAAAGGTCAAACTGAGGTCAACTGTGGTCAAACCAAAGTCAAACTTCATGATTTTTTTTTTGCCAACATCAAAGAGAGGTTGGGTGAGAAATATTATCATAATAACTGTAATACCCCAAATTTTGCCCTAAGATTTGTCGTCGCATTTCATTGCATTTAATCAATTACTAACAAATTTGTGTAGTCGTTTGACTTTTTGCAGGTAAATATCATATGACATGCATTTTTTTTCTAAAAAGTAAAAATGGCACAATTGGCAGGAGGACATGTGTAAGGAGTTATGAGTGTGAGAGGTTGAGAGTTCAAATCTCACCTTTGTCACTTTTTTTTGTTTTTTATTATTTTTACTCTAAATTTTTCTATCTTTCATTAAAAAAATAACAAAAATAGTTTTTTATTATTATTTAATTATTATTTTCGTATTTTAATTAAATCATTTTTTAAAATATTATTTTTTTCACTTTTTTCTAAATTATTCATAAAAATATCCAAAAAATCATAAAATAAAAAATATTGAAAAAAATTTTGTTCTTTTTATAATATTTTTTATTTTAGGAATCAATAGGATTATTAGTTTTTATTTTAAGTTTATTTTAATTATTTTAAATTATTTAAATTTTATTTTTTCTTAACTAATTATTTAGTTTGGGCTTTAAAATGGGCTTTAGGGACATTATTGACAATTTGGTGTTAACCCTAATTTGTTCCCTATATATACATGTGTTGCCTTGTTGGAAAAAAAGGAGAGAATGAAAAAAACCTAAGAGGAGTGAGTGCCGTTGGCCGTTATTTAGTTTTCTTCTTCATCCATTACTATTGTTTCTTTTTCTTCATCGTTTACCGTTATTTCTTTTCCTTCATCTATTACTGTTGTTTCTTTTTCTTCATCTATTACCGTTATTTCTTTTTCTTTATCTATTACTGTTGCGTTTATATATATATAATTTTTAAATTGTTAGAGTTTATATATATAAGATTTTTGATCGAATTATGTCGATACGATGTTTGCACATTTGTGTGCATGACGCGTGACATTTGTGTTAGTTCGATCTGGTTGCGATGATCGCATTTTTGTGTGAGCAATAATACTATTTTTTGCTTAATTTCTTTTTCTTTGCGATAAATTTTGTTTCGTCCGATTTAGATCTGGTTGCGATGAGCGCATTTCTGCGTTAGCAACATTGTTGGGTTATTTGGCACATTTAAAATTCATTATTGCTTTATTATTATTATTATTATTATTATTATTATTATTATTATTATTATTATTATTATTATTATTATTATTATTATTATTATTATTATCATTATTTATTATTATTATCATTATTATCATTATTATTATTATTGTTATCATTAATTTATTAAAATTTGTTGTAATATAAAAATCTGTTTTTTTAAAATAAATGACATTAACATCTTTTTTCCAAATTAATATGAAAACCTAATTTTAATTTTCTATATGATTCTATGTATATATTTATTATAATTCTTGTAAATTTTTGTAAATAAAATTAAACCTTATAAACACTTAATGTAAAATTTTGGTGAATGTGATTATTGATTAGTTAAAATTTGTTTTCATCATAATGTGTAAATATTTTTCTTAATAATTGTTAATATATAATTAGAGATAATTAAATTTTTGTAAATGATTAAGAAATTTATAATTATGTTATATTTAGAACTTTATATTATAGTAATTATTTAATCATTTATGTTTCTAAATAAAAATCAAATCTTATGATATTTAGAACTTTATATTATAGTAATTATTTAATCATTTATGTTTCTAAATAAAAATCAAATCTTATGATATTTAGAACTTTATATTATAGTAATTATTTAATCGTTTATGTTTCTAAATAAAAATCAAATCTTATGTTTAATCACGTTATTAATTAATTATTATTGCTAATCATATTTTGTTGCTTATTATTATTTTGAAATTTCTATCTTATTATTTTTTCTAACTTTGTCTATTTTTCTCATTATTATTGTTTCAACTAATTATTTTCACTAACTTTATATTTATACTAACCTTATTTAATTTTTCTTATTATTTACTAACCCTAATATTTTATTTGCTTATTTGTTATTTTTTTTTATTTATTATAATTTTGTAATTGCCTCTTGGATGTAAATTGTAATTACTTAATTATTATTATCATTATGGTTAGTAATTAGGGAGTGCTAATATGTATGATATTTAAAAAAATAAATTAGATCATTTTAATATAAGATAATTAAATTAAACATTTCACACACGTAAGTCGATTTTAATCGCCGTCTCACTTCTTAAGGATATCCCTCAAGTTGCCTATGAATATTGGTTAAGTGGGGTGTATAAAGCAAGTCCCTCAAAAAGAAAATCATCAAAGTCCCTTATGGTTGCCTTTACGAATCGAGTCCCTTTCGAAAAATGATGATAGTCCCTCTAGTTTGCTTATTACACCCCACAATGGCCTTCAAAAATCCAATTGTCCCTCACATGTCCCTTAACATCCAAAGTAAGGACTACCTACTCCATTATAGTAGGGATAGTCTTACTAAGGAAAGGATAAAGAATAAGAAAGACCTTAAAACATTAGGGTAGGCTACTCCTAGATACTTGCTCACTTCAAAACTTTTTCACACTTAAACAAATTTTCAACAAGTTTTCAAACAAGTTCTTAACACATCCTTACATGGATTATTTATTAACTATTCTGAAAATTTTCTATTCACACACTACACTTTCAAAACAATTCAAAAGTGAGCTTAAGTACCTAAGAGCCCATGGATAACCATGGATGAAAAGGGTGCTAACACCTTCCCTTTTCATAACCTACCCCCCGGACCCAAAATATTCTCTAAGGTCTTTCCTGTTCTTTTATAACCTTTCCTTATGGATAAAATAAAAGTCGGTGGCGACTCTTGCTATCCGCAACATTGTTTAAAGTCAGTTCTCCCACCGTGTTACAGAACTGGCGACTCTGCTGGGGATCTATTTAAGAGGGGTACCCTTAGGAATTAAGATCACTTTAAATTGTTTGCCTTGTTTGCTTTATTATTATATTGTTGGGGTGCTCTTATGTGTGAAAGGTCCTAACCCGGATCTAGTGTACCTTAGGTAAATGGAAATAGACCAAGGAAACTGTACGACGTATATCGATACGGTTGATCTGGTGGCCATAGTTAGTGCGACTTCTTGGTTGGTGCTTATATTCCTTAAGTTAAGTCAAGTTGAGGATAATATTGAGGCTGCCATATGTTGTCAATGCACTAACTGACTTTTAGAACCCTAGTTAACTCATCTTGGCCTTTAGAAAGTAGTGAGGTAACCGGCTTTGGTGCAGACTGAAGTTGGTTGACACTCGATACTACGCTCATTGAGATCTTAAACTTGGAGGGTTTTGGTTGGCAAGTAAGTTGCCTTCTGAACAACCACCCTTGTGAAGGATCAATGATATTGAGATCCCTTAGAACCTGGTTACTTTTGTAGGACAGGATGAACCATCTAACTTCAGGGGAGGGTACTTGCCTTTGAACCTCATGCAAGCCTTTAAACCTAGGGCTATGGTGTGACTTGTTTGTGTGTGCCACATGTTTGTGATTGAGCATGACATCATGACATCATCATGCATCATAAGCATATCATTTTCCCTAACCATTTCAAGGACCAAAGGATTTATCTTTGTTCTTTGTTGCAGGTCATGGCTTCTGCTCGTAGAAACACCATCAGGATCAACTTTGTAGGGATACCTGCTAAGCTCAAGGAGTTGGTTTCCCTAGTGCCTGATCATTCCCGGTTCAACAAGAGACATGGTCACTTATTGGATCTAGTTACTTCAGGGTTCAGTGAAGACATGATGAGTGTGCTGTTTCAGTTCTTTGACCCTAAGCACCATTGCTTTACATTTCCTGATTATCAGCTGGTTCCAACCATGGAGGAGTTCTCTAAACTTCTGGGTATACCTGTTCTTGATCAGAAGCCAATCACAGGCTTAGAGAAGGAGCTTAAACCAGAAGTTATTGCTGCAGCTCTACATCTGAAGAAGTCTGACATTGTTCTAGAGACGAGAAGTGGAGTTAAAGGTATTCTTGCCAAGGTATTAGTGGATAAAGCTCAAATGTTCTTGAAGGCTATGAGCTACGATGCTTTTGAGGAGATCTTAGCCTTATTGATTTATGGCTTAGTGTTGTTCCCCAATCCTGATCAGTTCATAGACGTTCATGCCATCAACATATTCCTGAGTCACAATCCAGTGCCTACCTTACTTGGAGACATCCTACATTCTCTTCACACCCGTACTACAAGGGCAAGAGGAACTTTGATGTGCTGCATACCTTTACTTTCTAGGTGGTTTATTTCTCACCTTCCTCACTCAGTAATGAAGAATGAGCAAGGGTTCAGATGGTCCAAGAGGATCATGTCACTTTCTCACTCAGACATCCATTGGTGCTCCAGATCTATGGAGAATGTCACCATCATTGACCGTTGTGGGGAGTTTCCTAATGTGCCACTTCTAGGCATAAGAGGAGGCATCACCTACAACCCATCTCTAGCTTTACGACAGTTTGGTTACGCCCGGAGCGATGGTCCACATGACATGTTGATTCAGGGCATTGTGTTTGATTACGACAACGATCTTCAGGGTTACCGTCAGAGATTCATCCGAGCTTGGGGAAAGGTAAACAGGATTGACAGCAAGACACTGGAGCCTAAGTACACTATTCCTATGGAGGCTTATCTCAGATGGGTACGATCTCGTGCTCAGACACTCATGATGCCATATCCTGCCGTCCTACCAGTTACCATGGAACCTGTTGCTGAAGGAGACACAGCTTATACCATCCTTCACCCAGACATGCCTACTGATATGGAAGACTTGCAGGGATCATGGATCCAACTGAAAGAGCAAAGGGATACTTTCGAGGCTCATTACAAAGCAAGCCAAGCAAGGATCCTAGAGCTAACAAAGCTACTTCATGAGGAACGAAACCTCAACTCATACC